>JAULKM010102619.1:0-42790 GCA_032355605.1 Rubia tinctorum | reverse complement strand
AAACGGTCATCTAAACCCCTTATGATGTAAACCTACCTAAATCTAGCAATCTTGCAACAAAAACATAACAAAAGAGACGTTAAATACTTCGGAAAACACATGCATTTGACGTCTCATCACTCAGCCTGTCCAGGCGATTGCGTTCTCTCCTCCCTTCACCCGTAGCTCCTCCTATCAGAGTCCTGTGCGCAGGGCTGCAGCCCAAGCTGAGTTCATCTCTCAGATCCAGCCTATTTCCCATTACAATGTTTGGCTTAGAGAGTGCTCTCTAAATGTAGAAGGAGAAAATTCCTTGACGACCGCTAAGTATTTTCCATCTTGGAGACATTTTCTTCTTAGTTTCTGTTTTCCTTGTTTAGTTTTTGGTTGTTTGGAACAACTCCCTTTAACTCTACACTCTTTGGTTTTTTCAGGTCCTCTGCTTGGCCAGGGTCATGCAGCTAGATCTCTAGAGCATGAAGGCCGATTACAGTGAGCTTTGCCACAGGATCGCCTCCCTGAAGAAGAGGGCTTAGAAAGTTCCCGAGCTAGAGCTAGATATGGAGCTGGAGAAGGGCGTCTCAGGCTCCCCGCAGGCTTCACTCGCCAAGTTTGAATCCAGGAATGCCGAGTTGAGTGCCATACTCAACTGGACCTTCACCAAAGGCTTCTTGAGCCTTTACTCTCGTATGGTTTGGAGCAACAAGGCTTCTGAGATGCTGAGCGAGACCCTGATCAAGGCCATTCTACAGTATTTTCAGACTGAGGATGAAGAAGCGCTGCGCGTTTGAACAGGTGGAGCTTTCGTTCCTTTTTGCGAATATAGCTTCACCGAGTACTTATCCATGTTGCACTTGGATATGACGCCTGCAAAGTGATAAGGTATGGGCTGATACGGCCTAATGTTGATCACTCAGCCCACAAGATAAGCGAACAGAGCAGGTCCAACTCTTGGAAGATGGCAACGGGCAGAAGACACAGACAAGGGACGATGGGACATCGCTTTTCCCATCAGTCACCAAAAGACATATAACAAGGGAAATAAGCAGGAAACAAGGTAAGATCTCATAATCAACTTACTATTCACCTAAAATATGATCTACGCGGTAGACATTGCTGACCGAAATGTCTGAGCAGGCACAACCCTACGCCTGCCTACGTGACCTTAGTATGTCTATTTTGTAGACCCAGGTGCTCACTAGACCGAAGGAGTATGGCGAGAGAAAGATAAAAAATCGGCATTAACATTGGCGCCGTCTGTGGGGATCGCGTAATCTTTTAGCATTCGCGCAGCTTGAACAAAATGGAAGGACAACCAGCGGGAAACTTATTTAACCAGGTGGTCATGGAGGATGTGATGCATCTAGGGGAAGAGTCCACCTTGGCGCTAACACTGAAAGGAGAATGACACCAGCTTTGCACGACGACGGAGCTTGCAAACAACTTAGAGATTCTCCAAACAGTCATGGCATCACAGAAGGAGATGATAAATAGGTTAAAGGAGATGGAGGAATGGGAAAAGTGCAAGCTGAAGCGAAAGTGATACAATATGAAGTCGACCGAGCTCTTTCAAGAGAGAGAAGCTTACAATGAGGCACCCAACTAAGAAGAGAAGGGTTTGGAGATAGCTGGAGCATGGTAAAGAACGTGAAAAGCACAACCAACTCCTGAAGAAAGGGTGGAGAGGCGTCAAACCGCAAGTGGCAAGCATGTTACGCGTTGCCGCTGAGAGGAAAATAGCATGCCGAGGGCAAGGCTCCGTTGAGAAAGATGGGGGAAGAGTCGAGCAAGAAAACTAGAGGTCGTCATTCACTAGGAAGATACAGATATTCACGGCTGATCCAAAATTGAAGATACCAATGAACCTGGGGCAGTATAACGGCGAGGCAGATCTAGAAGATCACTTGCCCACATTATACACCAACATTGCCACTTTCGCGATACCGCAGGCCATCTGGTGCAAGGATTTTCAACCAACCAGACATCATCAGCCAGGGTATAGTTTAAGAATCTAGAGGATGAGACCGTTGAAAGTTTTAGCCAGATCGAGCAGAAGTTCCTAACCCGCTTCATGTAGAGGAAGAAGTTCGAAAAGACAAGGTCTGAGCTGCTGGCAATCAAGCAGAATCCAGCAGAGACACTGTTAGCATACTGGGAGCGATTCAACGATGAGGAAAACCAGGTGGAGGAAAAGAGCAGCCAGTTCCTCATCGACACGTTCATAAATGGCCTGAGGCACGAACTGTTGTTGAGGGACTACATCCTGGACCCGCAAAAAACAATTGATGAGTTGATGAGGAGAGTTGGAAACTTTAGTAGGGCGGACCTGGATGACAAAAGAATAAAAGAAACACAGGATGGTCAAGGCCATAAAACGGGGGATGCCGATGGAGATGAAAGGTCGAGAAAGGCTGGACGTGTCAAGTAGGGGTGTTCAAACGGCCAGTTTATTGGTTAGGTGGTTAATCGGTTTCGGTTTCAGTTTCTACCAGTTTATAAAATTTTATAAGGAACCGAATAACTGATCGATAATGTTGTCGGTTTTACCGGTTCGGTTAGTATCTTTTTCAGATGATGTGTCGGTTATTACCGGTTACCATATATCATTTATTTAAAATTAAAAATGTAAATCCATATTAATATTGATAAGTAATTAAAGCCGCAAAACTTAGAATAAAAGGTAAAAAATTTAGGAATTAGATAATTGTGTTGCATAAGACTTGAATAATTTTTGGAATTAATATTAAAATTGTCACCCGTCGATGTTTATTAGTGTTAGGCACAATTATAAGCTACATCACTTTTATTTAAATTATTACTAGCTTCAGGCATGATTATAAGACTATCTTTATCAACATCCCAATCCAACTCAAATATATTAATAAAAAATTATTCCCTCTTATCTAACTATACAATCCATTATACAACCAATTCATTTTATTTTAACACTTTATCAACAACCTAACCCAACCTAATTTAACTCTATTTTATTAAATTATTAAATTATTTTATTTGTATATAATAATAAAATTTTAAATATAGTGATTAATTAAGTACTACAATTTAATTAAATAAGGAATTCATTCTTTTTAAACACTGCAACAAAGTAAATAAGATTGAAACCATATACTTAATTTTGCAAAAAGAAGAAGAAGTTTTAGCTATGAAATAATTTAATTTCTGGAGCAACATCCTCGAATCAATTGCAAAATCTTGTACATGAACAATTTCAAAAATAAATTTGTCCAGAACAAACTATACACTCCCTCCGTTCCAGCAGCAGTGACATATTTGTTTTTTCATAGTTTTCAATGATCCTGTTTAACCGTAAATATCTCTAACTACACATACCATTCCATAAAAAAAATTGATATAGAACATATATGTAAAGATGAATTCAACAATATCTCACATGATATATTTATTATTAATTTATATTTCTGGTTAAAGTTTACTAAATTTGACTTTGAAAAAGTAAGTGTACCATAACTGGCGGGACGGAGGAAGTACATTTAAAAAAAATGAAATTAATTATAAAAAATATAATTAATGTTAATTAATTAATTAAACTCAACAAATGTGACACATGTCACACCCTTTGAATAAACCTAACAAGCCCCGTAAAATGGGAGGAGTACATTTTAGCTTTCAAGTAAATGGGGTTGTGGGCTTTCTTATTTACTTCAATATTTTAATATTATGGCATCATCAACCCTGCGTTGGGGTTGGTCTAGTTTAAATATATACGAGCTAATAATAAAGATTTTAAAAAATAATTTAATTTGAGTTAGGAATTTAATTAATTAATTTTTGGAGTTGAAATTAATTAATGTGTTATAAAATTTCCTACCGGTTATACTGATTACAAAATTATAAAATTGATAAAGGAACCGATTAACCGACATAACCGGATAACCGTAACTGATATTAACCAATTAACCGGTAACTCAAATTAAATACTGGTTATCGGTTTTCCCATTTTTTTAATAGGCCTGGTGCCAAGGTGAACACATAGTAGCCATCGAGCAGAATTGAAAGGGCGGAGAGGGCTTTCACATCCCTTGTCAAGACACCAAAAGAAATCTTCGCCATGTGCTCAGGGAAGGATATACTGGATGTACCACCTAAGATGAGGGTAGACCCTAGCAAGAGAAGTAAGTCTCGTTTCTATGATCACCATGATAACCATGGTCATGAAAAGACCGATTGCATCCACTTAAGGTATGACATAGAAGACTGCGTGCAGAGCGGTGAGCTGGCGCACCCGGTGAAGAATGCAAAGGCCTATAAAAGGTCACGTACCAGAACATAATAAGAAGGAAGGCTCCCACAAGTAGTAGGATGGCTATGGCAGATCAAGGAGCGAAGGCATGATAAAGGAAACGGGGTCGCTAGAGCTGTGGCCGAAGAAGAATGGGGTAGAGGGAGAACACCCCCGTAGGGATAGTAGAACAACAACGGTGATAGACATATACGCCATCATAGGTGGGAGCACCAGAGGAAGGATCGAATCTCAACAGAAGGCGCGCTGCAGGCTGACAGCTCAACGAACACCTGTAAACGTGTAGCTAGACGCAAACGAGGCAATAACGTTTGACACTGATGACCCGATACCAGACAGACCGGAGGATGGTGATGCGGTGATGATTATTGTTAGGGTGATAGACAAGAGGATTCATCGGGCATATGTAGATAGTGGAAGATCTATAGAAATCATGGCACTGTTTTGAAAGGTTGGATGAGAACACAAGGAGAAAGTTGAAACCAACGGACACCCCGTAGGTGGACTTTGCTGACAGGAAAGTTTGTCCAGAAGGAACCATACTTCTCCCTATGGCGGTGGGAGAAGGATATAGGAGTGAGCTGTGGACATAGAGTTCATAGTTGTGAAAGTGAACAACCCGTACAACCTGATTATGGGCAAACCAGCCCTAGCACTATTGAAAGGGATAGTGTCAACCTTGAACATGCTCTTGAAATTCCCAACCAAGGGAAAATAGCCACATTCAGAAAAGATCAGTCGAAAGCAAGAGAGTGCCACATAATTTCTCTTAGCAAACGCAAGCGAGAAAACGGAAGCATGATCCAGGAGAGGCAAGTCAGTAAAGCCATTCCTGTTAGAATAATTGCAGGCAGAGACGACCCATCAAAACTAGGCGCATAGTTCAAATAGTACAACTGAGTGGGGACCAGTCAGTGCAGGTGAGATTATCCCTACCACTTACAGTAAGAGATTAACTGGTGAAGGTGTTAAAGGAGAACATGCTAGCTTTCTCCTGGAAGTCGAAAGATATGATGGGAGTCCCAAAAGAATTGGGTTGTTAATAGCTAAAGGTAGACCCGGTCTACAAGCCTGTCAAACAGAACTGGAAGATGCTCTGCAGGAAAAGGAACGAGGCGGTTAATAGGGAGGTGAGCCAAGTTGTTATGGAATGGATTTTGCAAGAAATTCCCTACCCAACATGGTTGGTCAACCCTGTGCTGGTGAAGAAAACGGACGACGGCTGGAGGATTTGCATGGATTACGTGGACCTGAACAAGGCCCGCCCCAAGGATTTTTACCCACTCATGGTCACTTACCAAAAGGTAGACACTCTCACCAATTACCTAATTAAATACTTTCTTGATGCATATAAGGGATATCACCAATTCCCCATGCTGGAGAGTGATGTAGAAAAAACGGCATTTGTAACTGAGAGAGGATCCTTTAGATATAGGATGATGCCCTTCGGCCTGAGAAACATAGGGGCCACGTACCAAAGGGTGGTAGAAAAGGTCTTCTAGGAAAAGATAGGGCGAAACCTGGAGGTGTATGTGGATGAAATGGTGATAAAGAGCAGTCAGTACGAAACCTTTGTAAAGAGTGTCATGGAGACCCTGGTGCGATTCAGGGAGACAGGGATGAAGCTGTACCCATTTAAGTGTCAATTCGGAGCGGAGGAAGGGAAATTCATGGGGCACATGATGTTGAATGAAGGGTTATGAGAAAACCCCAAGAAGTTGAAATCAATTTTGGAGATGAAATCACCAGGCATAGTCAAGGAGCTTCAGAGCTTGAACGGGAAGCTTGCAGCTATGAACCGTTTCATGTCACGAGTAGCAGAGGGAGCACTTCCTTTCTTTAAAACACTGAAAGGATGTGTGGACAAAAAGGAGGTGGTACAATGGGGAGAACTGGAAGAGAAAGCATTCTAGGAGCTCAAGGCCCACCTGAAAGGTCTTCCAACCCTAACCTGCCCAAAGAAGGGAGAAACCGGGTACCTATACGTAGCAACAAACGAGGAAGAAATTAGCGCTTCCCTGGTTAGGGAGAAAAAAAAGGTGCAATGACATATATACTTTGTGAGCCAGGCTCTGCAAGGCCTAGAACGGGGATACTCGAGTCAGGAGAAGCTTGCAATACTTCCAAGTGCACCCCGTGATAGTGCTGACCAATCAACAGCTGAAAGTGATACTAACCAAGCCAGAGGCTTCAGGGAGATTGGTGAAGTGGGAAATGAAGCTAGGAGAGCACGCCATTGAACACGCCCGACGGAGAACAATGAAAGGGAAAATAATGGCAGACTTCCTAGCGAAAATGCCCAAGGAAAGACAGACACGAGTAGTGGAAGTAGCATAGAGCCCCGTCCATGCCGCAAGCCAAGATGGACTGGTAGGCCCAGATATGTGGAAATTGTACGTGAACAGAGTATCCTGAGTAGAAGAAGTCGGTGCATGCCTGGTGATATTGGATCTGGAAGGCCTAGAGGCAACTTAAGCTCTACGTTTCAAGTTCACAGCCTCAAACAACGAAGCAAAATATGAAGCACTTATTGCAGGTATGAAGATAGCCAGAAAGTTGGAAGAAAGAAAACTGCAAGCCCATGTAGACTCAATTCTGGTGGCTAACCAATACAACAAGCAGTATGCTGCCAAGGAATCAGCAATAATGAAGTAAAGGGACAAGGTCAGAAGCCTGGCATCTGAGTTCAAATTTTTTGATATCACCAGGTTCACAAGATTATAGAATATAATAGCAGATGCGCTGAGCAAACTGGCATCTTCAGTGAACGCGCACTTGACGAAGTCTGTAATGGCGGAGGAGCTGGCAAGCAGGTCAGCTGATGTAGAACTGGTGGCAGCAATACAGACTGCTGCAGCCAACTGGACAACACCCATCCAGGGTTACCTGGAGCATGAAACGCTACCAGCAGACGAAAAAGAAGCAAGAATAGTCAAGAGAAAAGCAATGCAGTACGCTTTGAAAAGTGGTCTGTTATACAAGAGGGGTTACACAGAGTTGTGGTTTTTGTATGCAAAGCCTGAGTTAGCAGTCACAGTCCATAGAGAAATACATGCAGAGAGCTGTGGCCGCCATAAGGAACCAAGAATAGTCACACTATGGGCAGTTCGAGTTGGATACTATTGGCCGACCATGAGAGCAGATGTGGAAAAAATGGTCAAAGAATGTCAAAGGTGTCAGGAACACACCAAGGTGCAGAGGCTTCTTTCAGAATGAATGACCAGCATACGATTGCCTTATTTGCTAAGTGGGGAATCGACATCACAGGGTCGTTCCCTGAGGCAGCGGGGAGGAAGAGGTTCTTGGTGGTGGCGATAGACTACTTCACCAAATGAGTGGAAGCAGAGGTTGTAGAAACTATAAAAAAGAAGAAGAAACTTTGCCTGGAGAAGTATAGTGTACAGGTGCAGAATCCCACATGTGACAGTGAGCTATAGTGGAAAGAAGTTTTCCAATGAACCCTTCATATTTTGATGCCATGGCGTGAACATAAGGCAATAGTTCACATATGTGGCTCACCCACAGGAAAATGGGCAAACAAAGGTGGTAAATCGAAAAATAGTCCACGGACTGAAGAGAAGGCTGGGGCAGGCAAAAGGAGAATGGGAAAAGGAGTTGGTGAGTGTGCTATGGGCATACAGAACTATGCCTAGGATGGCTACGTGGGAATCCCCCTACAGTTTGTGTTTCGAAACGGATGCCATTATCCCTCCAGAATTCGATGTGCCTAGAAGGAGAGTAATTGAGCCAATAGATCAAGGAGAAAATGATCAGGAAATCAGGGAAAACTTGGAAGAGAAGGACGAGCTCAGAGAGAAAGCAGTGCTGAAAGAATATGCGTATAAGTCTTGGATGGAGCACCATTACAATAGCAAGGTCAGGCCTTGATCCTTGAAAGTGGGAGATCTCGCATTGAGAATAAATGAGGCAAGTAGAGCCCAGAGGCAAAAGAAGCTAGATGAAGAGTGGAAGGCTCGTACAAGGTGGTTAAAGTGCTGGGAAAAGGAGCTTACAAGATGGAGATGCTGGACGAAACCCTCGCACCTGGAATGTTGCCCACTTGAGAAGGTACTATGCTTAAACAATTATTACTTTAGAAGTATGGCACCTGCGGTAGAATAATTTGATATGTCGATGGGTGAGACGGGATTCATGAAGGGATAAAATATTTTGTAAGCCCATAAGGGGTATGATCTTAAGGAAATCCCGGTCTACGTCCCGGTCCACGTCCCGGTCATTTTGCTGTCTTTTGAAGTTTCAATGAAAAAATCAAAATGGCCAAATAAACATCTTTGAATGTCAGAAACCCAGGGCAAAAATGCAACTCTGCCACCAACAGAGAGTAAATTGTAGGCCAGTCAAGATAGGCCAAAGCAACAACTCCGGCACAACGATGGTTGTTAAGCGACGAGCCTAACCTAGGCTAAAATTGCGACTCTGGCTCCAACAGCCAGCAAATTACAGACTGGGTCAAAATAGACCAAAGCAATATCTCGGGTACCATGATAACCGTTGAGTGATGTGACTCTGGCCTCAACAACCAATAAATTTCAGGCTGGGTCAAAACATGCTAAAGCAACACCTCGGGCACCACGATAACCGATGTGCGATGAGCCTGTCCCAAGCAAAAATTGCGATTATGGCTCCAACAACTAACGAATTGCAAGCTGGGTCAAAACAGGGCAAAGCGATGGCCGTTGAGTGACGATCCTGACCTAGGACAAAAGTGCAACTCCGGATCCAACAGTTAGCAAATTGCATGCTGGGTCAAAACAGGCCAAAGCCACAACTTTGACACCACGATAACCGTTGAGCGATGAGTCTTACCCAAGCCAAACTAAAACTCTAGATCCAACAACCAACAAAGTGCAGGCTGGGACAAAATAGGTCAAATCAATAGCTTCTTCACTCCGATGGTCGTCGAGCGACGAGCCTAAACCAGGCCAAAAATGCAACTCTTGCTCCAACAGTCAATGAGTTGAAAGCTAGGGCCAAAAAGGCAGAATATGCAGCCCCAACAGCAAAGTGGCTGACAAGCGACGAGCTTGACATCGTAGGTCAAGGCCATACATGAGAAAGTTAAGGGCTCTAGCAGCACAATGGCCGCCAAACGGAGAATCAAGCAGGAGACAGGCCAGAAAAATAGTGTTGGAACAACATGGTTGAAAAATCAGTGTTGGAAAAAATGCAGGAAAACCAGGAAGGAAAAAACAGGTTTGAAAAAGCAGTGTTAGAAAAATAACACTGGAAAAAACAACTTTGCAAAACAACACTAGATAAAACAGCGTTGCAAAACAACACTTCAAAAGGGGGAAGGATAACTCCCCTCCCAATACATCATGAAGACATGAAGACGCTTCAAATAAACAGATTGTTCAGGCTGGCCCAGAGAAATCTAAAAAAAGATGAACATTGCAAATGATCCAAGTAAACAAAATGCATAAAACTGGCAGTTCAGAAACTGCCAAAGAAAAACAACATCATCATCTAGAAAGGTGAAGACACACCTCAAAATACACAAAAGTAAGCATTGTTTGAATCCCTTAGATAGGGAATACACACTGAACAAAATTAATAAAGGAAAAAGGTCTTAGAGCAGTCTTCAAAGTTTCTTAGCATCAACAGTCTTATCTGCTTCGCCGTCCGGAGCTTTAGCACCCGTAGCTTTGTCTATCCCATCTCGATCTTGCCCAACTGCATTTTTTTCTTATTTTCATCAAGAATTTGGTGCGACCCGCTGGAAGAATTGAGCATCAGACTCAATTAGCATGTTGTCGGGATCCAAGATGTCAAGCTCATCGGTTGTCATAACTTGGCGCAGATTAGCGAAGTACTTAGTGAAGTTGGTGTATGCACAACCCATGAGTTCAGGATAGCCCAAGGTTTAATAATGAACCGAGAAAGACAGAGCCATGTCTAAGAAGACTCATCCACAAACCGATAAAAGTGGAGTCATGTCCAAGACTCAGGCACGAATCGAGATTATAGCAACCATGATGTAACCACGATCTGACCCACAATCTGAAAACCTAGCAATGTGGAGCCATGATTGTAGTCTACTATAAATACAAGGTTAACAACACTAGCTCAGGTAAGGAACACTGATGTGTTTCGCGTGCTTTGTTCGCAGCAAAATTCTTCACCTTTTCTTGCTGACCAATTATCTTAACCAAACTTAGCTACTGGCACTGAATAAGATTGTTCTGTTCAGCGGAGAATCCTTTCAACTCTCAAATATAATCTTGTGATTCACTTAAATTCTTCTTCCATCCAAGCTCCAGATCGTTAATACTTAAAAACGCGTATTTGAGATGAACACCCAACAACAACGCCCAATCCTGAACACGACTAAGAAGGTTGAGCGAACACACATACCAACTGATTCGAGATTGACTAAACTGTGAACAATATACTTGTCAAGGGAATCAATATTGTAACCATCGGGAATTTTTTTTCTAAAAGGACAAATCATAGGAGGAGATAAAGATGTCGAACAAGCAGGGACGCACCATCCAAGACATAATATACTTGAAAAACAATCACTAGAAAGAAACTCAAAATATTCATTGGATAGGTAAGAGTTAGTCTCAATCAAAGTATAGTTGAATAACAAGAATTGGGATATATAAATTGGGGATGTCGCTCAGAACGGACACCAGAACCCAACATATCACGAAGAGTTTAAAATTTTAGGTCGATAAAAATATCAAATCCCTACGAATAACTGAATATTAGGAAAAAATGAAAATTTATAATCAGAATAACAAGTTCACATAAAAGTTAGTACATAAATACATTTAAAGTATCATTATACGTTACAGACAAAAATCTGAATGTTCTTAAGTTAAGCCACAATTCTAAAATTAACTAAATATTAGAAGGAAAAACAGATATATATTGAATGGCGAGAGCAGACTCCTCTCTGTACATATTCGGTGCAGGAGTCTCCGCGATTGCAAACTCCTCTCCGTTTGCATTCTGAGTGGGAGTCTCCATGATTGCGATCACCTCCGGATTAGAAGATGACTTAGGGTAAGGAGAAGGAAATTGAAGGCTAGCAAGGTAATCAGCTTGGCAACCTTGCAGCTCAGAAATAGATGGCAAAGAGAGAAGACCGACAAGATATGATAGCAGAGCATAATGATGCCCACCATAAGAAATTTTATGGATAAATTCATTATTATGTGCAGTCTTCTGCTTCTTCATTATTCCCTCGTTCTTTGTTAGTGAAGCCAATTTCTTTGCCTTCAAGTTGGGGTTTGCTTACACATATCCACTAAATTTTTGCACCAACCAACATTGCGAGCAGAACTACAAACCTCCTCAAAAATATTGAAGAAGGACTTCATTTTAAAGAGCCGGTCAACAAGAACTTGGGGGTAGCTAGGTGAAGCAGGACCCTTAGTCCGCATCTCCTCCAACTCAGAGCGGAGCCTATAGGCTTCTTTTTCCATGAAATACGCACACTTCTTAGCAACTTCAACGAAAAACTTCATAGCCTCGCGCTTCTTCTCATTAGCATTATAATTTTCCATAAGCAAATCATTTTCCTTGGAAATTTTGGCAACCCACTCACTAACAAGATGAAAACTCTAACCAACCATATGACATTGCCAGAAAAATACACAATCAAACATGACAGTTAGACTTCGCAATAAGAGAATGCCAAATTAAGACAAATATCATTTCAAATTTCCACTAAACATACAACTTCCACCGACTCATGAAAAGAGAGTTTAGAGAGAGTGGCAAGAATAGTCCCTTATCTAAGAAAGTTATTGCTTCACAGTAGAGGCTTAGAATGGGACTGACTAGTGCGACCCTTTTTCTCGGGGTGCCCCAACGCAGTTGACGAACCACCAGACCGCTTCTTTCTCATCATTTCTTTAGCGGCAACAATAGCGTTACCAACAACTAATTCTCTCCCTTCGAGTGTTTTACCTTCAGTAGAGATTAACTGAGAATTTGCTTCGGTGATGTTCTACTGAAAAACATCATCAATAATGACGTCATGCGATTGGACAGCTAAGGCATCCATCTATCCAGCTAAGGTGCATCCTCAGGATTAAATGACCTGTCAACGAGACGCCCAACTAAATCCATATATGCAATTCAATATATATCATAAGTCAGGAGAATACGCGAAAGTAATTAAGCAGTATGAAAAATAAGGGATAAAAACAAGTATAACATAGTGAAACGACAGAATAACAACAAACAAACACCTTCGCTCTCAAATTCAGGATGAAGAAGACATACTTAGTGGTCACTGAGTATTAATACAACCTTGGAGTTAGTATTAAGTTGATCCCCCGTCTTAGGAAGTTTCGACTTAGGAACATTATAATTCCAAACTGGAAAGGTCTGTTCGCACTCAACATTCAGTTTTACATGGATACTTTTTTTCTTCCATGGACCGCAATTACTTGGAAACCCACTGACAAGCTCAATAGTGGGAATGATGGGATAAAATGTGAATTCATCTGATGAGTGTTTAACCTTGAAAAGTTGATAAAAGATATGGAATAAGTCAATAAAAATGAGACATGGGCTTGTGTACACACATAGTGGAAACTCACAATGATTTCAATACCCTTAGGGTGAAATTGGGACAACACGAATTGATAAGATAGAAGCAAATCTAGGACATGTTGAGGAAGGGGAAAAACAATCCCAAATTTAAGATAATCTAAATAACAAAATGTGTGGACAATAGGAGGAATGCGAACACTCTCAGAGTTATCAGGAGTCCTGAGCTCAAACGATGACATGAAAGAAAAATTATTTTTAAAATTTTCCAAGCAGTAATAGGAAAGAATGCTACTAACGACAGAAGAACTGGTGAGATGATCGGAATCCTTCCCAAAGATAACATCGTCAACCTAGACATCCTTTATGGGAAAATCAATAAGACTAGGGATAGACATTTTGGCAGATATTACTCCTAGGATTTAGAAAAAAACCCTATTAATCAGAATTACAATATGCAGAGACTATATTCTGGTAAAAGTCGAAAAAAGAAATACAAAATACACGCTAGAGAAGACAATTAGAAAACTTCCAGACCAAAAGTGAACAACAAAATTGATAGAGCAGAGACACCACACAAAATCACAATTATGAAAATTGTTAAAGAAAGGGAAAGAAGATTAAATACTGAGAAACTTACGAGTTGGTGGAGAATGACGATACACGGGAACAATAAGAAGAGATGAAGGATTCAACCCTTTGAGGAACCAAAAAAGCACATAATTTAATTTAAGACATTGAAATGTCAAGGGGAATTAAATCAGAAATAAACACAATGATGAATCTCTGAAAAAGAGTAAGTTACCTTTTGTGGAATACGAAAAGACAGAGGTATATGAATAGGTGTGATACACTGAACAATGACAGAATTAAGTCAACAAATTTGAAGAACTTATAAGGGAAGAAAAGATAACGACATAAAAAAGGTGGAACAGTGTAACGAATAATGAGGAGAGAATCTCGGAAACAAGACCGCAACAGCTAAAGTTTATCAGAAACCCTACACTTTCAAATTCTAATTCAAATTTCAAAAGTTAGACATCCCAACAAAATTAAAATTTTAGCCAAGAAGCATGCAACACTTCGCGAAGACAATATAAGTTACTATGATAGCGAACATGTTATTACATTTTAGAAAATAAACAAAACATCAGTTTGCACACATTCTACAAATAAATTCATCGCTTTGTGTTTTATTGACTTCATGGCTAGGGGGGCTTATGGTGTATACCTAGCCCATGATTTCTGGCTTAGCCCAATGTTCAACCATGAACCGAGAAAGACGAAGCCATGTCCCAGAATACTCAGAAATGAATAGATAAAATCGGAGTCACGTTCAAGACTCAGGCACAAACCGAGATTATAGCAACCATGATGCAACAACCATGTGACCTATGATCTGAAACCCTAGCAATGCGAAGCCATAAATGTAATATACTATAAATACAAGGAGAAAAACATTGGCTTGGGTAAGGAACACTGAACTGAGAAATACAAATTCTCTTATGGAAGGAACTAACTTGATCGTCGGAGCTCTTTCCTTAAAATCATTTCCGGGACCTTTCTTGCAGGTTCACGCTGACCATAAGGTGAACATCAACCATATTGCCTAACCGGGAATACGACATCGGAAGGTGTGTTCATGGAAGGGAACGAAAGCGTTACCCAACCTGACACGCAACACCTCCTCATCCTCAGTCCAGGAATAAAATAGGACAGCCTTCATCAGGGTCTCACTCAGCATCTCAGAAGCCTTATTGCTCCGCACAATGTAGGAGTAAAGGCTCAGGAAGCCGCGGGTGAATGCCCAATCACGAAAGCACATAGCTCAACATTCTTTACTTTAACTCGGGCCAATGATATGTGTAGGGAACCTGAGACTCCCTTCTCCTGATCAAGATCATGCTTCAACTCTTAGACCTACTACACTCTCTTCTTGAGAGAAGCAACCCCATGCTTGCGCTCGCTGTTTTCAGCCTGCAGACTCTTAAGTTCTGTCGGCATGGCTCTAGACGAGCAGAGGACCTGAATAAAAAATAAAGAAATCGGCGTTGTGCATAAGAGCCGACCTGGGGCCACCTCGAGCGGACCAGCTGTGAGCAAAGAGAGGTGAGAATGGAATTGCGTGAATAGGCTAAGCGGCAAGAGCACTACCCTATGACTGGCCAGCGGGCTGAGAAGTCAGAGTCTCAGAACTTCATAGGAGACGATCTCAATGGGTATATGACTTGTGCCATCACCCCCTTTCTTAACAAGACCGCGACGAGGTTTCTTCTATAGGGATTCTCATTAGAAACCTCAGCATCAGACTTCTGAGTGGTCTTTTCTTTTTTATCAATGACACCCACCATATCCTCACCTTTGGGGAGGAGACGGGAGCTAGCAGCACGACTTGGGAGCTTTGAAAGGCCCCCCAAGGAAGTTGGCGACTGACATCTCTAAAAAAGAAACAAGACAAACAGGTCAGAGTGAGACAAGGAAAATAGAAAGAATCATAAATAAGAATATGACAAGAAGAACACAGCAAGCAGACAAAACAAGTGAACCTATACCGCTCAGATCTTCAAGGCTATCCTAGGGAGAAAGATCAGCAGACAGATAGGGAATTCCAATAACCCACATGATGGAGTCCCTCAAAACAAGTACGACCTCATGATCATCACCTCAAGGCAAGAGATGAGAGACAGTATGACCATTGTCTCAGTGGGGCTGGGGCGGGAACACCGCCCTTTCTCCGGGCCAGACGGGTAGACTAGATAGTTTTCCCAAAAGCCCAGGACGAGTTCCTCACCCATGAAGATGAATCTACGCTTACACTCAACTCGAGTGGGAATATTCGTCAAAACCTTGACCCCATCTTTCCAGAACTTTAAGAAATTCCAGTCCGGGGGCATCCGGTCCGGATGACAGAAAACCCTGAACAGAGTAATAGAAGGCTCTATGCGCAAAAGGCAACATAGCACCTCGAAGCCTAAGAGGATTTAGATAGAGCTGAGAGGAAGATCGGTCAGCTCTAATTCAAAGAAGCCCAAAAATGGATTGGAAGAATGGGGATAGGGGGAACCTATAACAACATGTCTCCAAAGTTTTTAAATAAACGCCAATCATGCCCACGGGTACATCTAAGACGATATGGGAAATGCCAGCCAAAGTCACGTGTACACGAATGTCTACAAATTTAGTTTCCCCGGCAGTAAAAGCATTTTCGACTTGGGTACTGACAGAATGATATTTAGGGTTAGTGGTGTCATAGTATGACTCACACTTAGGAGAAGCAATGGTGGAAACCATAACGATGGAAATAAAAAGATAGGAACAAGCAAAGAAGTTACCTGAAGAACATGAAGTGATCACCGAGAAAACTTAGGACGAAAGTGATAAAGGACAGAGAATAAGAATGAGAGTTTGAAAAGAAACAGATGCAACATGCCCAAGATATTCTTGGGGGAACAAAGCGACATTAGAATAATTAATTATGTTGAAAGACACAAAATTTAATGCAGCCAGCATGTGAGAAACTATCGAATAATAGACATCTGACAAGCCTTCAGACAGGTAGCGTAACGATCGAAGTGCTAACTACAGAAACAATGTCGTAAAACCTTGACGGTTAAAAATAACTAAACTGCCAAGCTTCCCTATAAAAAAGAATAAAATCATGAACAACGTAGGAAGCAGACCTCAGGGGCGGGGTCTACTCCCTGGGACGTTGAAGACAAAGACTAGCACTTTGCCCTGAATTGTTTAAGTCAACAGAGCCTTGGGATGGGGGGGACTTGATAATGAATGGGCTGATACGGCCCAATGCTGATCACTCAGCCTACACGATAAGCAAACAGAGTGAGCCCGACTCATGGAAGATGGCAACAAACAGAAGACACGGACAAGGAACGATGGGACAACGTCTGTCCTATTAGCCACCAAAACACATATAATAATGAGAATAAGCAGGAAACAAGGTAACATCTCGTGATCAACTTACTTTTCACCTAATTATGCTCTACACGACAGGCATGGATTACCGGAACGTTGGAGTAAGCATGACCCTGTGCTTGCTTGCCTGACCTTAGTATGTTTATTTTGTCGGCTTAGGTGCTCACTGGACCGAAGGAGAACGACGAGAGGAGGATAACGAATTCTGGAATTAACATAGAGCTTGATAGCTGGGATCTAGAAAGCGCTTTGGCCGAGCCTGATGCTCTCTCCGCTAGTGGGACACGTTTTGCTGGTGATAATGATGGTGAAGTCACAGAGAGGGGGGGTCAGTAAGCTGAGGAGGAGAAAATTGTTGACGCTGAGAAGGAATTTGGTGATGATGATGGGAAGCCGTGAAGGTTATTTCGATTTTTTTATTCTACTGGACGTGTACTCCATATTTTAGGGATTGAAACAATTTACTTGTCTCTTTTGTCTTTTGTTTTGGCCTGGTCGGCCTGAATAACTTGTTGATCTATTTTTTCATTTCAATGATAATTTGGTTTTTTAATTATTGTGTGTTTTTTAAGTGATCTTCTTTTTTTCCTGAAAAACTTTTGGGTAATGTTCGCCCTTTCAAAGTTTTGTTGACTTTCTGACTTCGCCTTCATCTTTCTGTATGATTTTCATGCTCAACTTTTGGTTTTTTTCTAGTTAGGCTCTCTGCTCAATGGCCGTTTCAGAGCTCTTAATTTTGACCCGTCAGACCCGACCTGTAATTCCCTGGCTCCTGGGGCCAGAGTTGCATTTTTTACCTAGGCCAGGCTCGTTGTTCAACGGTCATTGTTGTGGAGGAGCTCTTAATTTTGGCATGTTAGACCCAACCTGCAATTTACTGGCTGTTAGGGCCAGAGTTGCATTTTTTGCCAGGGTCAGGCTCATCGCTCGACGCCCATCGTTGTGCTAGAGCTCTTCTTTTTTTTCCAGTCAGACTCAGTCTGCAATTCGCTAGCAGTTGGGGCTAGAGTTTAATTTTTGGCCTGGGTTAGGCTCGTCGTTCAACGACCATCGTTGTGCCAGAGCTCTTAATTTTGGCATGTCAAACTCAGCCTACAATTTGCTACCTGTTGGGGCCATAGTTGAATTTTTAGCCTGGGTTAGGCTCGTCTCTTGAAAAACATCGTTGTAATGGAGCTCTTAATTTTGGTCTATCAAACCCGACCAGCAATTCATTGGATGTTTGGGCCAAAGTTGCATTTTTAGCCATGTTCAGGCTTATCACTCAATGACCATCGTTGTGTCGGGGATATTTATTTTAGACTGTTAGACCCGGCCTACAGTTCACTGGTTGTTGGATCTAGGGTTGCATTTTTTTGGGTCAGGCTCAGCGCTCAATGGCCGTCGTTGTGCCAGAGCTGTTAATTTTGGCCTGTCAGACCCGACATGCAATTAACTATCTGTTAGGGCTAAATTTTCATTTTGGCTTGGGTCAGGTTCATCGCTTATGGGCCATTGTGGTGCTAGAGCTACTAATTTTGACCATTGATACTTCGAAAAATAGCTAAAGGATGGGGATGTATGCCGACATTTCCTTAGGAGCATACCCCTTACAGTTTTACAAAAGATTTGATCCCTTCAGGAATCCCATCTCAACCCTCCCAAGTATCAAACTGTATAAATAAAGGTGCCATGTTCATATTTGATTAAGAATAGTACCTTCTTAGGTGAGCAATGTTCCTGGTGCTGGGAATTGGCCTCCCATCTTACGCTTCCAGCTTGTAAGCTCTTTTCCCCAGCCCTAAAACCACCCTGTATAGGCCCTCCCACTCTGCATCCAACTTCTTCTGCCCCTGGGCTCTGCTAGCTTCATTGCGAGGTCTCCCATTTTCAGGGTGTTGGGCCTGACGTTGCTATTATAGTGTTGTTTCATCCAGGACTTGTACGCAACTTCCTTCAGCGCCATTTTCTCTCTGAGCTCATCTAGTTCCTCCAAATTTTCTCTTATTTCTTGGTTATTTTCTCCTTGTTCCATTTGCTCGATTACTCTTCTGCTGGAAACATCGACTTCGGGAAGGATGATGGCCTCCATTCCGATACACAGCCTATAAGAGGATTCCACGGTGACCGTTCTTGGTGTGGTTCTATATTCTCATAGAACACTTACTAGCTCTTTTTCCCAGTCCTTTTTTTTCCTGTTCTAGCCTTCTCTTCAGCCTGTGGATTATCGTCATGTTTGTCACCTCCGTCTGTCCATTTGCTTATGGATGGGCCACGGATGTGACCTGCTGCCTTATGCTTAGCCAGCACACTAAGATTTGAAGGGTTCATTGGCAAACTATTTTCCATTATCATTTACTATCTCTTGTGGGATTCTGAACCTGCACACTATGCTTCTCCGAGAAAACTTTTTGATTTTCTTTCCCAATATAGTCGCTACAACTTTAGCCTCTACCCGCATGGTGAAGTAATTTATCGTCACTACCAAAAATCTCTTACTCCCGATTGGAGGTTGTCATTGTGCCTCTCAAAGATAGTATTTACATGCCCGGATAAAAAAATAGCGGCTAACTACTACTCCCTCTGTCCCAGAATAAACTTCCTAATTTGACTTTTAGAAGTAAACTGCATCAACTTTTAACCATTAATATATATTTTTGTGTAATAAAAAATTTCTAAAAAATAATAGTTTGAAAATATATGCTATGATGAATCTAAAAACATATCACATGATAGTAATCATACATATACATTAAGAGAATTTAATGGTTGAAATTTTTTAGTTTGACTTCAAAAGGTCAAATTTGGAACTTTATTCCGGGACAGAGGTAGTAAATAGTAGCTAGTGGTAAGACGAGGTTGTCCACGAGGAAAATGGGATTTTATCGATTTTAAAATGTAATTACAAACGCACGAAGAAGTCATTTTAAGTGTGTGGTAACCAAGTCGGGGGTTTTTTATTTTAGAAAACACCGTGACTACTTTAAACAACTAGATTAACCAACAATTAGAGAAAACAATGTAATTACGATCACAACTAGCGCGAAAAGATGTAACTAATATGATAACGAGTCTTGGGCGCAATTGGTTTACATTTCTAGTTATCCTTTAATCATTGACTAATTATCCTATTTTTATGCATTAACCACATACTGTGCCTTTTGAGTGAAGACATTTCTCACCTCTCCTTCATTATAGTTAGAGTGGGCGATCGGCACCACACAATAAACCTTACCCTCGGGTTATCTTAGACGATTGGCGTCATAGAATTCTCCGAGAATAGAAATAAACGTGGAGACCCAATAAAAATAACCCGATAACCTACAAGTGAGAAACATTGGGATAGTACAAATATATCTACTAATAACGATTACGAGGAACGGCCTTCATGCTAATCGTTATTAGTGAGCACCTTTGATAATAAGTCAAACCACTTCAAATTTATCTTAAATCTAAGAAATTTCATCAATAAATAATCATAATTAGTTGTCACACCCAATTATAACCTAACATCAACTAACGATAATCACATCGACAAAAAATCAAAGTCTTATGGGTTTGACCAAAAACCTAGCAATAATTAACTCACAGTCATCAATTAGTTGATCATTATAGTATAAATCATGAATTAGTCACACAAGAAAGCAAAAAATATGCTTGATAATCAAAGCACAAATTAGGATAAATCAAATCTCACACATTCATAGTAGAAATGCTTACCAATTGCTCCCAAAAGAATATTTAGCATAGATTAGATAAACAAATAACAAAACAACAAAAATTCCTTTTAGGGTTTTTAAGAGAGAATTTTTGGATAAGGAATGAGTTAATGAAAAGAGAGGCTAAAAAGTGAGAAATAAGTGCAGCCCAAATCCACCGCTGCGATCTGCAGGACATTGTTGTAACCCGCAGTAGCCCTTGTTGACCATGTTAATTTCCTTCTTTGTGGCCTGCAGGACATGGTTGTGCCCCGGAGTGACCAATTTTCCAAGTTTCTACCAAATTTCAGCATTTGGCCTTCTTCAAAATCTTCTTACTTCTACAATGCTTCTTTAAAACTTGAACTCTTCTATACCCAAACACTTCAATGTGATCTAAAACACTTCATAAATTAAAGAATCAGGATATATAATGTATGAATTCATCCTAGCCCTTTAATTGATAAAATGTTAATTTCTTTTCAATTAAGTCCCTAATCTATTATGAAATTAGACTTCGAATGTATTAAAAATGGGATATAAATTGAGCACATCACCTAGACGCTTTAGGTAACGCTCCTGCAATGTCAATTCCCCATTTTGCAAAATGCCAAGGTGACCTAATGCTAGTCATTCCTCTGCCATAAGTCCCTACACTTTGGAGTATTCATGGCACCTGTGGCATTCTCTGACCATATTTTCCTCGTTTGCTCGCATGGCTGTCAGTAGTACCCAGCTCTCACTACTTGTAGTGCGACCTTCCTTAACCCCTATTGACTACCACATCTTCCTTCATGTATTTATATGAGAACTGTATCTTCCAATTCAGATTTGCACACCTGAGCCACGGCCCTGTGTGACCCCTCTTGTATAATAGACCACCCTTAATAGCATAATGCAGTGCTTTAATTTTAAGTGTTCTTGCATCCTTCTCATCTACAAATAGCATTTCATTCTCCAAGTAGCTCTGGATGGGTGTCGTCCAGTTGGCTGTTGCATTCTGTATTGTCCCAATCTGTTCAACGTCAATTGACCTGCTTGCCAGCTCCTCCACCAGCATAGACTTTGTCAAGTGTGCTTGTGTTGAGGATGCTTGTTTACTCACCGTATCTGCCCTCGTGTTCTATGATCTCTAGACTCTGCCGCCAGAGTCTTGCATTTGTCCTTATACTTCATCATTAGCGGCTCGTGCAGCGTATTACCCATTTTATTGGTTTGCTACCAACATCGAGTCTCCATGGGCCTGTTGCTTTCTTGTTGCCAAAATTTTGGCTATCTCCATACCCGCAATCAGTGCTCTGTACTCTATCTCATTGTTTAAGTCTGGGAACTTAAAACTCAGGGCATAGGTTACCTCCACGCCTTCCGGGTCCGATATCACCAGACCCGTGGCCGCTCCTTCGACTCCTGATGCTCCATCCACATACAATTTCCACATGTCTGGACTTGTTAACCTGTCCATATCTGAGGCCTGGGTGGGACTCAGTACTTCTTCCACTGCTTTCATCCCTCCTTAGGCATTTTGGTTAGGAATTCTGCAACTATCTGTCTTTTCATTGCTCTCCTCGGGGCGCATTCAATGGTGTGTTCTCCCAACTCCACCACCTATTTTACTAATCTTTCTGATGCCTCTGGTTTGGTTAGTATTGCTTTCAACGGCTAGTTAGCCAACACTATCACAAGGTGTGACTAGAAGTGCTGCATTTGCCCCGTGGACCAGGGCTAATGCTAGTTTATTCTAACTCTCGTGTCTCCGTTCTAGACCCAGAAGATCCCAACTTACAAAGTATACATGTCGCTTCTTGTTGTTATTCCCCTTGACTAATGCCCCACTGACTACTTCCTCACTCACTACCATATACTGTACAAAGTCTAAACGTCTTTAGACTAGTTAGGGTTGGAAGGTCTTTCAGGTGAGCCTTAAGCTCTTCAAAATATTTTTCTTCCAATTCTAACCATTGTACCACCCCTTTTTGTCCACACATTCTTTCAATGTTTCAAAGAAAATAAGTGATCTCTCTGCTACTCGAGACATGAAATGGTTCATGGTTGCTAGCTTCCCGTTCAAACTATACACCTCTTTCACTGTGCTTGACAATTTCCATCTCTGGGATTACTTTTACTTTCTTTGGGTTTACTTGTAACCCCTCATTCGACATCATGTGCTCCAAGAATTTCCCTGCTCACACTCTGAATTTACATTTCGCTGGGTTTAGTTTCATCTCTGTCTCCTTGAATCACATCAGTGTCTCTCTGACGTACTCCACAAAAGTTTCATACTGGGTGCTATTTATCACCATGTCGTCCACATACACCTCCAGGTTTCTTCCTATTTGCCCCTTTATCTATCATCGTTTGATACGTAGCTCCAGCATTCATCAACCCGAAGGGTATCATTCGATATCCAAAGGCTCAATTTCCAGTTATAAATGTAGTTTTTTCTACATCATTTTATAACATTTGGATTCGGTGGTATCCCGTATATGCACCAAGAAAACATTTAACGGGATAATTGGTAAGGGAGTCTACCTTTTGGTCAATGACTGGCAGTGGGTAGCAATCCTTTGGGAAGACCTTGTCATGGTTCGTGTAATCTACGCACATCCTTTGGATGTTGTATGTTTTTTCACCAATACGGGGTTTGCCAACCACATTGGATATGGGATATCTTAAAAAAAATACCTGGGGCAACCAACTGGCTCACCTCTTTGTTAAGCTCCTCGATATTTTCCTTACATAACATTCTTCATTTCAGCTTAACAAGTATGTGGGATGAACCAACTTTTAGCTCATGACACCTAACTTTCTTAGGGACTCCAATCATATCTTCCAGCTTCCAAGCAAAAGCTCTTTTGTTCTCCTTCAACACCTTCACAAGTTCCTCCCTTATATCAGGTGGGAGAGAAGTTCCCACTTGCACTTACTAATTTTCACTCAGTGTACTGCCTGCACCTCTGCGCCCAGCTTTGATGGGTCGCCTTTGCATGTGATAGTTCTGACAGTTCTAGATTTGCCGACCTATCTCTCTTGGCTTTTTCCCCCATCTTCTCGGTTGTGCTTGCTGAGAGAAATTCTGCGACACTCTCTTTTCTTATGGTCTCCTATAACTATGGGTACTTCTTCATTGGTCAGGAACTTGAGAAGCAGGCGCAGGGTTGATAATATCCCTTCTAATAACGCCAGGGCTGGTCTACCCAGTATCAGACTGTACGGTCTATTTTCCTTCACGACTATGAATTCCATATCTACAATTTTATTCCTGCTTCATTCTCCCACCCTCACCAAGAGGAGAATGGTTCCCTCAATCCACACTGTTTTGTCCGTGAAGTCCACCAACGGGGTATCCGTTGGTTATACCTTCCTCTTTGGGTTCTCATCTAGCCTCTCAAAACAGTGCCAATACATAATTTCCACAGAACTTGCACCATCCACAAACGCCCATTGGATCCTCTTGTCCATCACCCTGGCCATTATCACCACTGCATCGCCACTAGCCGGTCTGTCTAGTACCGGGTCATCAGCGTCAAATGTTATCGCCTCGTTTGCACCCAACTCAATGTTTATCGGCATTGGTTGTGGTGTCATCCTGCAGCATGCCTTGCGCTGAGATTCGGTCCTTCCTCCTGCGCTTCCACCTATGATGGTGTATATATCTGTCACCGTAGATGTTCTACTGTCTCCCACCGGGGTGTTGTCCCTCTATCTTTTGGACCACTCTTCCCTGACTTCATCCCTAGCGACCTCATCTCCCTTGTCATGCCTCTACTCTCTGTCAGGACTTCTTGCTCTACCACGACTATTATGCTACTTGTGGAAACCTCCGTGCTTATACTTGTTCTGATATGTGGCCGTGTTATAGGCTCTTTCATTTTTTTTCCTGGTGCACCAACTCACTGCTCCAGACGTAGTCTTTTGTGTTGTGCTTTAAGTGGATGCAATCGTTGGTGTCGTGGCCATAGTAATCATGGTAATCACTGAAACGATTCTTGCTTCTGTTGCTAGGGCATGCCTTCATCTTTAGTGGCACATCCAGTATACCTTTTCCTGCACAATGGGTGAAGAAATCCTTGGGTGTCTTGATGATGAGTGTGAAGACCATATCCATCATTTCAATTCTGCCCGACGGCTGCAAGGTGCTCACCTTTGTGTAACTCCCATTTCTCGACCTTTTGTCTCCTTCTGCGTATGCCTTCCGCTGGCCGTGACCGCTCTGTGTTTCTTTCCTTATTTTATCGGCCAGGTCAACCCTGCTAACGTTTTCAACTCTCCTTATCAACTCGTCGATTATTTTTGGTGGGTCGAAGAGGTAGTCCTTCAGCAACAGTTTGTGCCTCAGGCCATTTATGAGCATATCTTTGAAGAAGTTTCTCATTTCCTCTACATGGTTACCTCATCATTGAAATGCTCCTAGTATGCTGAATGCATCTCTATCGGTTTATGCCTGATTACCAGAAGCTCGGATCTCTTCTTTTGGAACTTCTTCCTCTATATGAAACGTGTCAGAAACTTTTGCTCAAACTGCCTGAAACTGTTAATAGTCTCATTCTACAAGTTCTTGAACCACACTATGGCTTGCAGCTATCAGGGTGTTTTCTAGCACCTTGCACTAGATGGCCTACGGTATTGCGAATGTGGCCATGTTGGTGCAGAATGTGTGCAAGTGATCATCCAAATATACTTCGCCATTGTATTTCCCCATATTCCTTGGCATCTTCAGTTTTAGATTATTCGTGAATAGATGTATCCTCCTGGTTAGCACCGATCCTCTGTTTTCCTTCCTTGCTGATTCTTCCTCAGTTTCTTTTAACAGGGTCTTGCCCTTGACATGCTCCTTCCCCTTAGAAAGTGGCACATAACCTGCTTACCACTCGAGTTTACAATTTCTCTGCCCCGGCCTGGGCCTTCCTTCCTGAGGTGGTCGTGCTCCTTATATTTTTCTCCATGCTCGGGATGTCTCTGACCCCCTCTCTCTTTGACTGGATGCCACATTGCCGCCTTCCTGCTCTAAAAAGAGCTCAGTCGGCTGCACATTTTTCCCCTTCACTTGGACATGCCCTTTTCTCTTTCCTTGATCTTCTTCAACCTCTTCATCACTTCTTCTACGGTGCCATGATAGTTTGGAGTATCTCTGAGTTGTTTGCAAGCTCCGTGACCATGTGAAGCTGGTTTCATTCTCCCGTCGGCGTCAGTGTAGATTCCTCCTCCAAGTGTGTCACATCTTCCATGACCACTTGATTAAAAATGTTTCCTGCGTGTGGCTGTCCCTCCATGTTACTTGAGCTGCGTGATTGCTAATAAGATGAAGTTGTTCCCACAGACCACGCCAATGATAATTCCTCTTCCCAGATCTTCTTCGTGGTTGCTCTCCTACGGTCCAACTCACTCCTAAGCTTACAAGAGAGGCATAGTGAGGTCAAACAGGAAAGTGCAGGGCCATGCCTGCTCCAACACTCTGGTCAGCCATGTTTGCCATGTAATGCGTCTCTGATGAATAGTGTAGCAGTTTCAGAATCTTATCTCACACGCATGTTATATTCCCTTATTATACGTACTTTGGAGGCTGAAGTGATAGGTGCAGTCCCATCGTCCCACATCCATTCTTCCTGTAGCCCAGCCTCGACTATCCCTTAAACCCCTGATGGTTGACTCCCTCACTTTGGCCTTCATCTGTTGTTCATCTAATTGGGTTGGATATATGGTTGCGGGCTGATTAAGCATGCAACCTGTCACAGGTTGTTGGAATATAATTAGGAATCAGACTATAGCCTCATATAGAGACTTGATGGATTACTATGCAAACTCTTCTCTCTATCCTTTACACAAATTGTGTGTATATTTATCTCCACCTCTCTGTGTTATATGGTAATATAGTATCACTTGGTAAATATTTTTAAACCACTGAGACCTCACTGAGCATAGGCACACTCCTTTAAAATACCCTTTTTCACATATTTGGGAAGATAGTTGGACTCGAGTGATGAAATCAAAAACTTTAGGCACATAATTGAGGGGTGTATACCTAGCCCATAATTTGGAGGTTGCTGGCCTTTAGGCCCAACCCAATACTCGACCGAGAAGCCCAATGTTCACATTACCACAATATCAAAACCGATAAAGGTGAAGCCTTTTTCGAAAGACACGGCCACAAACCACTAAAGGAATGACCACGTTTGGAGGTTTAACCACGAACTGATATTGTAGAAACCATGATGCAACCCACGATCTCAGACGCTGGCAATACTGAACCACGATCGCAGACATCTATAAATACAAGGAAATGAGCAATGAAGCAGGTAAGTGAGACTGATCTGAGAAATTCTAATTCTATAAGGAAGATAACGACTTAATCTTCGGAGTGTTTATCCCGGAGTTATCTCCGGGATCTATTTTACAGGAGAAGATATATTATGGTAAATGACGAGCAATTTACTTGATTGGATTACAACATCATTTGGCACCGACTGTGTGGATGGATTTTTTTTCCGTTTCGAAATCCTTCAAGTAAACGTTGGTGTTCATCAGAAGTGAGAAAATCCATAACCATTAGATACATAAACAAATGGTTGGATGCAACAAAAGCATGCCTCCAAGCCAAAACCAAGTGTATGTCCCTAGCAGAGAAAAGGAAAATAATAGGAAAGATACGGAGGATGATGAGGAGGAAGCAGAGTTTCCTAACACAAACCAAGAAAAAGAAAGAAGAGCATTCACAGCGTTCTGTTTAACGCCATCATTGGAAACCATGGATGAACACAACAAAGGAAATATGGTCTCCATATCACTTAGTAATGAAGCATCGACTCCAGTTGAAATTGCAACAATAAGAGGAAACCAATATATAGTGAGGTAGTGTATAGTCATTACGATGAAAACAGGTAAAACTTTAGAGCAAGTAAAGATGGTTATCACTATCTCAAATAATGTTTTACTCATGCAAGAGGAGTCATCAGTAGATTTTGGAGAAGAAACTGAAGTTTTTACTTTGGATGACGAAGACACTTCTAAGTGCATTCAGATAGGGACACCTCTTCCACATCTGGAGAAAGAAAAGGTCATAAAAATCCTGCGAAGTCATAAGGACACATTCGCATGGAGTGTACATAACATGGGAGGAGTTGACCTAGGAGTTGCTACCTACTATTTGAACATCAGCAATACAGTTAAACCAGTCAAGCAGAAGCAGCAAATCTTCGCTAGTGACAGGCAACAAGTAATTAAAGAAGAAGTAAAAGCTTTACTTTAGACAGGTATTATGACGGAGGTAATGTATCCCAAATGGTTGGCGAACCCAGTGATGGTAAAAAGAGCTAACGCATGATGAAGAATGTGTATAGACTTCACTGATCTAAATAAGGCTTGTCCAAAGGATTGTTATCCTCTGCCTAAGATTGATCAGTTGGTCGAAGCAATTTTGGGGTACGAAGTCCTAGCCTTTTTGGATGCATATAAAGGATACCATCAAATACTAATGAATCCAGGAGATGTGGAGAAGACTTCGTTCATAACAAGCTTCAAGATAATTTTTTATGTGAAAATGCCGTTTGGCCTAAAAAATGCAGGAGCAACGTATCAGAGAGTGATCGAAAGTGCATTTCGCAATAAAATAGGGCAAAATGTAGGAGCATATGTTGATGACATGGCTTTCAAAAGTAGAAATATAGGAAGCTTCACGGAGGATTTGAAAGATACATTGGATACGCTAAGTGAGATCGATATGAATTTTAGTCATAATATATGCATAATTGGGGTAGGCGCAAGGAAATTCTTATGATATAGGGTATTCTCCAGAGAAATTGAGGCTAGTCCAGAGAAAATACAGGCTATAGTTGACCTCCCTCGACCATGAATAGTCAAGGAAATACAAATATTAATGAGATCGTTGGCAGCACTCAGTAGATTTATTTCAAAGGCAGCTGAGAAACATTTTCCACTCTTCGAAGTCTTGAAGAAGTTAAAATGGAACGAGGAAAGTCGGATGGCGTATGACTCCTTGAAGGAGCAGCTCCATGCATTGCCTATGTTGAATTCGCCAATCTCAGGAGAAACACTATATCTATACTTGTCAGTTTCAAAGAATACAGTTAACTCGGTTCTAGTGCGACAAGAAGGCCAAAAACAAATACCATTATACTACATTAGTATAATACTACACAGTGCAGAGAGAGCGTACATGCCAGTCGAGAAGCTAATTCTAGCTTTGGTATACTCAGCAAGAAGGTTGCGAACCTATTTCCACAGTCATAAGATAGTTGTCTATACTGATCACCCAGTCAAGAACATCCTCAACAAGCCTGAAGCATCCAGTAGAATGACAAGGTGGGCTCTTGAGTTGGGGCAATATGAAATCCAATTCCAACCATGAACTGCAATCAACGTCTAGGCCTTAACAGACTTCATAGTAGAGATGATGAGTGACGATGCACAATACGCGAATGCAATTCAAAATCTTAAAATCAATTAATACAAATCCAAGTGGTAAGATGTCGCATAGAAACTGTTTATGGATGGAGCATCCAGCAAAGAAGGTTACAACGCAGGACTACTATTGGTCAACCCAGAAGAAGATGAGCACATATATTCACTTCGTTTTGACTTTCCACTCACAAAAAATGAAGCGGAATATGAAGCTTTAATATGTGGCTTAGATCTTACAATCAAAATAAAGGTCAAAAGTATTATTGATACGCAGATAATGGTTCAACAAGTGCGGGGAGACTATGAAGTGCTGGAAGAGCAGCTAGTAAAGTATTTGGGAAACGTTCGTCAGCTCATTGCCCAACTTGAATACTTTGATGTTCAACATGTATCAAGGGGTGAGAACACAAAAGCAAATGCATTGAGAAAACTAGCAACAACTGGATTTAATTCATTGTTCGGCCACAAAGATGTTAAGGTATAAGTCATCCTAGTCAGAAGTACGATAACTACAACCGTGTCAACAGTACAAACGAAGAAGTAAGCTGGATGACACCGCTAATAGAATACTTTGCAAGAGGAAAGTATCCATCAGATAAGACGCAAGCCAGAAAATTGGAGTTACGATCTCATAATTACACCTACAAAGAAGGAACCTTATACAAAAAGGTTTCCTAACTCCATGATAGTAATGGAAAATATTTCTGAAAAAACATCATAATGTTTTGTTGTAACAATAAGTACCATAAATGAAACATCACACTTGGTACAATTGTGTGAGAATGGGGTAGAATTTTGGAGGCACAAATTTTTTGACCTAGATTGCCGAGCCACGAGATTATTATGGTATGAAATCATTTATTTCCCAATATATAATTTTCACCCAAATCTCTCTTTATTCCTCAAAATTTTCAAAAATAATAATTGAAACTCTATGTACTCCCCCCGTCTCATCTAGAGTTGCACTCTTTTTGTTTTGGTACGTCCCAATCTTATTTGCACTACCTAAATTCTTTCCTATTTGGGTAATTTTTTATTTAAAAAAAATTCAGTTGGGCCCATTCTTTGATTTCAAAAGTTGAAAATTTAATCCCCCATTTGGGCCTAATTAAAACTCATACTCCTCTTAACCCAAACCTAACCATGAAACCCATAACCATCCTCCATTTATTACCCAACCACCATCCTGAAGTTTATATTATCATTTTGTTCTTGGAGCCATATGAATGGCTTTATTCTTCTGACTTTCTTGAGATGCTCCACCATTATTGTTGTGTCTTTTGTTGTTCCCTTTTTAAATCTCAGACACTCGTTACCCTTTAACTACCCTTTCAATTAGAGTTTTAGGTCTCTCATCTCATCTCCCCTCTCTCTCATTCACCTTTTCACCATTCACACCATGATAATATTCCCCTTTTCACTCCTATCACTGCCTTTATTTATCCCCTCTCACTTGATGATCTTGTTTGATTTTCCACGGTGCGATTTAAATACATGCAACGGTTGTGCTCAGTGCTTCGTTGTCAATTCACTATCTCATGACTGATCGAATGCTTCTCCGCGCGGAGGATGTGTACGCCCCAATGGGTCCTGGCATCGGAGAAGTTATGGCTAGGGCGTTAGCAGCTTCAGGTTACCTTAGATCTGTAGGTGGCCCTGGCGAGGCTAAGAATCCAAGCGACGCTGCGTTTGAATCTAGCTTCGTCGTCCCTTGTGTTCTCTGCGGTTGCATGCCACTAGAGGAGCCATGGGCTTCTTCAACGGCGTTGGGAGTCTCCTCCTACTAGGGGTGTTTGTCGATTCAAAATTAGACCGGGCTGGAACGAAACCGCTTAAGACCGAAACTTGATGATAAAAAAGCTTAGACCAAGGACCAGACCAGATAGTGATTATTTAGGACCAGCACTTGACCATAATAATTCTAGTTTTGGACCAGTACAGGCAGGTTGGACTGAATTTTAGTAAACTTTATTCTTTTCCACTAAAATTTTGGTGTTGACAATAAATTAATTAATTTTTTTGTCTCCAAAAGATAGTAAACTATAAGTTATTAGAAACAATTCACCTCAAAATATGAAAATTTTCTAACCCATCAAAAATAAATTGAAACTAGAATATAAACTTATATTAGAAATAATTACAAAAATATACATAAGAGTAAGTTATCGGTCCATCAGGTCCGGACCAAAAAAATCTGGTCCAGGACCAGACTGGATTGGAACCCAAAATTTTAAAAATTCTTGGACTGAATACCGGATCGAAATTCTATATATCCGATTTCAATCTTATATTTTGGTCCGGTTCAATCCATTTTACCAGTCCGAACCGCTTAATGAACACCCCTACCTCCGATACCTTAAGTGGTGCCTAACCGAAAATGATTCAGTGGGTCTCGCGCTTGCCTTTGGATTATATGCCAGATCTAGAAATGGATACAAGTACAACCATTTTGTTAGATAAGGTAGATCCGAGATTATAGGTGTTTGAGATTCTCTTCCCTAATCCGTGGGAGATTATGAATCGCGGGAAAAATTTCAAAATCCTGGAAAAAGATAGGTGTTGAACTTTTAGGTTGATGTTCCATGTCTAGTGTTGGTATTTTATCTGTGGTACTCGTTTCATTTTTCGTGGTAGATTTTTGACTAAATTGTTTATTTGGTCCGCAACATATATTTGAATACCATTTTTCGGTCTCCACTTTCAATACTGCCCTTATTCGGCCCTTAACATTTTGAAAATAATTTGTTTGGACCCCAAGGTGGTTTTGGGTCGACTAAATTATTTTTTTGGTCCCTAACATATGATTTTATGTCATCTTTTGGTCTCCAAAACCACCTTGAAAACCACCTTGGGGCCCAAACAAATTATTTTCAAAAATGTTAAGCGCCGAATAGGGGCAGAATTGGGAGTGAGGACCAAACAAGGTATTCAAATATATGTTGGGACCTAAATAAACAATTTAGAAGTAAAATTGAATTATTTTAAAAGTAGGGGAGACCATTATATTTTTTCCCCAAATACTTTTTAAGGAATTTATCAAATACAAAAAATGTGTTCTACTTATAAGTTCCAAACACACCTTTGATATTAGGCTTCCTCAAGCCTTTGAAAACTGAAGGAACCAACAAGTGAAACTGGAAATGCTAAGAGTACTTACTGGACTAGAGATGCTAAAGTTCTAACTGAGGCAGGGTTTTACAAGAGATGTACAAGCGATGTAACCACTAATTTCCAAATTAAACAGAGTGTTTAAAATGGCAATTATTAGTCCCATCAATTTACAAACTAGATACTTCTAATTCGTTAAGATCATCGTGTGCTAATAAGGATCAAAAGTGTTGTTGCCGTCTAAAACTCTATTCGGCATCCCCTTCTCTCTCGTCTTGCCGTATTTCTTCTTCTTCAATTTTCCCCCATCTTTTTCATTAGGAGAGATGAAAAACAACGATTTATTTTAATTTGTGTTTTTGTTATTCAATAAGTGTGACATTTGTCTCCACAGATTAGTTTTGTTCTTCGACCTGATCGATTAGATCGTTGTGTTCATGATATGATAACTCGATTTAGTTGTTCACGTTGATGTATTGTTCTCGATATGCTTGTTTAAATCGTGTGTTCATAATTTTATTTGTGATTTTATTTTTGCGTTTCCATTAATTTGGATACGTCAGATATGTGTTTTTCAAGGTATTTACAATTTGGACATGGATCAAGTGGTGTTACAGTTGCAGAAGATCCATGTTTGACATAGTGATATTGATGCGTGATACACTCCTCTCTGCCAAGTGGTCATGATTTTCGCGGGAAACAAGTTAATATCCCCAAGGGCAATGTTACCGTTTTTATTGGATCTCTGGTCTGTAATAGTACAGACGATCAGTTTGGTTGACATGTAATTTAAATATCCTTGCAATATATTAGTTATTGCTAGAGGCTAGTTAGGTTGGATGTCAATTCCACTCATTGTAATGGCCGCTGGTCATTTTCTCAGCATCTTGGAATGATTGATTTTTCAAAAAAAATGTTGTTGCCGTTGTTCGTATGTTCCGAGTATGGGCATCTGGAGACATCCACAATGAGAGCCATTTGGACGTTTTCTTGACCTGGCGATTGCATTTCAAACGAAAATATATTCTAGGGGGTCGTTGTCGTATCTCTCAAATACATAATTTATAACACCTAAGGCTTTCTATACTAAAATTAAGTAAACAGTGGTAGCAGGGACCGTTCACGGAAAAGAGGAATTTTCCTAATGGTTTATGCATATAAGATTGAATAAACATATGCATATATAATGGATGGGGGATTTGGTTTGGTTGGTTAATCATACCATTGAAATACAAGACAACTTGATTATAAAGAAAGAGGGGGTTTCCTAATATGTTGCCTGTTCATGAGCTTTATGGATAGCCAGAGACCAACTTTCAATTAAGGAAAATTGATATAATTTTACGGGTTAACCCAGCTCATGGAACCGGGGTTATAACAACACATGCGAATTAGAAACCCTTTTCCCCCTAATTCCCTTCACGCGAAAACGGTTATTTGCTCCCCTTTCTCTGCAAATCGAAGTCTCTTGTTCCTGCAATCCCCATCTTGTTCCAACCGCAAAACTTTCTCTGATTTGTTTTCAGTTGAATCATATTGAAGAAAATTTGATTGAAACAATTATATTTCAATTCCAAACTAATGAAATTCAGTTGCAAGTGGATGAAATCTTGCCTAATAATATCCAATGTATGAATTTCTCACATCCAATTAAGCTTATGTTGTTAAATTACATTTGATGTGAATGAAACTGCTGTTGAAAATTCTGAATGTATGAATTTTGTTGTTATGAGCATGTGGAAACATTAGCACTATAAACTATATGTTACAGAAAACTTTTGTATAGCATATGCATTTTTTAAATCAAAATAGTCAAAGACATGGTTCAGAGGGTATCGTTCCCTTTTTATTAAGAGCATTTGTTGCCAAAAAATGGCTCACATCAAGCGTTACAAGAAAACTCGCATCAAGTTGCCCCAAAAGGGGTTTCATAAAGGCGCTAAATATCAAATTACAAATTTGTAATCTTTATGTGTAATCAAATAGAAGGGGTACATGGTATGATGAATTTTCCGATACCGACGACACTCCCGAATAGTTCGGCTCGAATTAGCCGGCTATCGACCAAATCCCATAGGAAGCCGATCACAAAATTAAAATATCAGCCACATTCCCATTGAGTTCCCAATACACCGTCCTACTCGACCTCCAAAGCAATAAAAACAAAACTTAACAGCTCTCCAACTAAAATATCTGGTCATCTCCTTTAAAATTAAAGTACCTTAAAGAAAGTCGGAGATGAGTCCGATCATTTTGGCCACCGAAAAGTCTTTTGTAAATGAAAGTAAAATCAGGAGAATGTACGAAAGTATCTAACAAGACACAAGATGATCAGTCAATGATTTTTCAACTTGCTCGGTCTACAAATTTGGACTATAAACTATGACTAGAATCGCCAAAAACAAGTATTCTAATTAGCTTGACACAGATTTATCCTATACGAACCTATAGACCAGATTAGAAACCAAATAGATTTAATCAAGCATGCATTTATTAACTTAAAACATGTATTATTTACAATAAAACATGCACATGATTGGATAGTGTGAAATCCATTCATTGATTACGAAATTTGTCACAAAGTAGTTTATAACTTAAATTATCAATTATTTCCGTTTCATTAAAATTGCATATATTATCTTACAACTAGTATTTATTATAGTACATAAAACAAAGAAAACACATTATGGCTTCCTCATGTATTTTATTTGTCAATGAAGAATTTGCCTCTTTTGCCTACTTGTTATCTTTTACTTTTGGATTTTTTTTGTCTTCGTAATGTAATGCATTGATGAGGCAACTACAATGCATTTATGAAGAGTTCTCTAGAACTCAAATAGAGTTGAATGAAACCAGAGAAGCCCTAATGAAATCGATGTTGATCTCTCTAAATGCAATGAGGAGAGAGAATCTTGGCATAATGGAAACCATCATATGGAGGAAGGGTTAAAGTCTTGGCAAAGTGGCGAGCATCCTACATTTAAGGATCTGTTGAGCAATATCGAGGTAAAAAAGTATAATGGTGCTGTACCCCTCAAAGTGGTCCCACCGAGAAGAATTATTAAGATACGGTCCCTCAAATAATGATTCAATACAGATCCCTTTCTCGATGTCTTGTTGATACAAATAGGCTTCCATTGATCGAGTCTCATTTTAATCAGCCTTACAAAAACTTATAAATTTAAATACCAAGTAGGAGAGGTGGTAAAGCTCCACGAGGTTGCTTTTAATGAAATTGGGAGGCTAAATGAGGCTTTAGACGAGAAGGGTGAAGTTTTCAATGAAGAGTCATTTGTGGTTGAATCCGTTCTTGCTGAGAATACTCGATTGCTGGAAAAAAAATTAAAGAACAGGAGGAAAAACTTACACACTACAAAGTTATTTTTTTAGCCCATAGCTTATATCACGGTGTTACCAATCCAAAGTTTGTGGAGAATCTTCCTGAATTTTTAATAAGGGCATAAAAAATTGGACTATTAATCGTGAGGGATACACGAAGGGAACTTTTCGTCAGAAAGCTATTGAAGACATACTGGAATGGTTGAAGGGGTTCCCTCATATTCACCCCCCTTCAAGAGGTCAAAGATTCTCATCCTCTAGCAAGTCAAAAACTAAAAAAGGAGTGGAAGGTTGCGGATCTTCAAGGAATTCATCATCTCATGAGAATACAAAAGGAAAAAAAGTCTTGTGGCAGTAAAATAAAATTTCTGAGAGATGAAGATCTTCAGTTGAGCAATTTGGAAGCTGATCCAACGAGTCCTAGATCGAAACGCTCTCGAAAAAAGATAGTGATAGATCCCTCAGAGTATCCTGAGTAAGAGCAAGAGCGCGACTTTCAACGCTCAACTGGTATTCAAATGGAAGAGCTTGAGCAGCTGGAAGAAAAGTTAGGAAATAAACCTGGAAAATAGGTTTTTGACCTCGAATTTCTTTTGTATATTTTAATGTACTATCGTACATGGCTTAACATAGTAATTTTAATTTATCCTTCTTTAGAATTCTTCGATTCCTTGAATACCACACAACAATAGCTCGAAAATTGCTTCAAATCCTATTGGATAAAATATGAGTATTAATATGAAAAGTTCAACATGTAACACGACATTGACTCAGCATAGTATGTGAGATTAGTATGCGGGTCGTGTAGCTTATCATCATTAGCGTAAATCGAGTAGCTCATCAGCATACATTATCAATCACAGCGCTTAGCATACATGACTAAAATTGATGTGAATTGAGTAGCTTATCATTATACTTAATCAATCGCAGCGCTTAACATACAAGATTGGAATTATGTCAACGAGGGACGCTTATCAGAATTTCACTCAACCATCGAAACTGGAGTTATTACAACGAGTGTCGCTTATCAGTATATCACTCAATCATTAGCCGCAATGTGTAGCATATGAAGCTGGAACTATTACAACGAGTGCCGCTTATTAGCATTTCACTTGATCCTTAACTGCAACGTGTAGCATACGAAGTTGGAACTATTACAACGAGTGCCACTTATCATATTTTCACTCAATCCTCGTACTTTATGTCTTTAAAATCGATGATACATCCCCAAGTTGACAATAGTCCATCTTCTCGGAACACAAACATCATTAATTGTTTCAAGAATGTAGCTGCTTCCCGGATACGCTTCCACTACATTGTAAGGTCCTTCCCAGTTTGCAGCCAACTTACCTTTAGGCTCACGCTGACTCTTCTCATTTTTCCTCATCACCAGATCTCCCGGATTGAGCTGGACCTTCCTAACCCTTTAATCATATTAGAATTTAACCATCTCTTTCACCTTAGCCTCGCGAAGGGATGCCAACTCTTTCCTTTCTTCCACCATATCGAGGTCTAAACGAAGATTCTCATCACTGACTCCCCATTCTAAGAACTCCATCAATCTTGGGCTCGACACTCCTATAACCACTAGAATCACAAATTCAGAGCCATAAACCAAGCTATAAGGTGTTTCCCCCGTTGTAGAAGATTCTGCCGTTCTATATGCCCACAAAAAACTGGGTACTTCCCATATCTAGTTTCCTTTGGCCAGTAATATCTGGCTCGAATGAGTCTCCTTACCACAGATCGTACCCCTCGGTGACTACCGCATATACCCTCGCGAACCTCTCTGATCAAATAATCGACCTCATAAGGAGTGACGCATTGAAGCAGTGGCTGGAGATGCCTCATTCTATATAGAATTCCATCTTGCAATACATACTTCAGTGATTTCAGTTTTATCTATCTCGCTTCAACTGTATCCGACGAAAAGAATCCCTATCGAAGGTAGTTCACAATAAATGTTATCCACATATTCTCCGCCTCAATAGCCATTACTGTCTGCTCCTCGAAGCTGCTTCTATTCAAGGTCTCCATGAGCAACTTCCCCTGAGGTTGTACCCCCAAGTCTGATGAAACAAGTTTGCTTAAAGCACATGTTTTGTGATTTTCCTCTATGGGTACCTGTGTCAGTACATACGTTTGAAAGCCTTTCAACAAAATTTTTACGGCCTCCAGATACAGCTGTAGCTTGCATTCTCTAGCTCACATTTTCCATTAACCTTCTGAACCACAACCTGAGAATCATTGTAAATCTCCAAGTATTCCACCTTTAATTCCTTAGCCAAATGTAACCCAGTGATTAAAGCCTCATATTCGGCCTCATTGTTTGTGGCCTTGAACGCAAAGTGCAACACATAAGGATAATTCTTGCCTCAGGACTAGTGAGCAATACTCCTGCCCCACTTACTCCCGAATGTGAGGAACCATCCACGTACAACTTCCTAATATTCTTCTTTCGAGCATCCCCTTTTAGCTCGATTGGCTTCGTAGTTTTCACTCTGAAGTCTGCCAGGGCTTGACCCTTAATCGATGTCCCGGGTTGAAAATGTATGTCATGTTCTCCCAACTCCACAACCCATTTCATCATCATCCCCATAGCTTCTAGTTTTAAAAGAATTTTTCTACTGGGATGATTGGTGAGCAATACTTTTCTAAACCCCTGGAAGTAAGGACATAGCCTTCGTGCTGCATGTACCAACACCAATATCAACCTCTCAAGGGCTGTATACCTTGTCTCAGGCCCATGAAGAACTCGACTCATAAAATAAATGTGATGTTGTTGCCTTTCCTTCTCCTTGACCAGCACTGCACTGATAGCCAAAGGCGAGGCAGAAATATACAAGAACAAAGTTTCACCTTTCTCTGGCCTCATGAGAGTTGGCAGTACTCAAACATGTTTCTTCAACTATTTAAATGCCTCTTCACAACATTCTCTCCACTCAAATTTCTTTGCTCTTCGAAGCACATGAATAAAGGGCAAATGTTTCTCAGCTCTCTTTGAGAGGAATCAGTTCAAAGTTGCTAAGGACCCTGTTAGTTTTTGCACATCTTTCAACGTTTGTGGACTCTTTCTTCTCATTAAGGCCTCAACCTTCTCAGTATTAACATCGATGCCCCTCTCAGATACCATGAATCTGAGGGATTTCCATCCCTAACTCCGATTACACACTTAGCCGAGGTTTAACTTCAAATTTGCCCCTCGAAGTTCTTCAAATGTTTCTTTCAAATCTATCAATAATTCATCGTGACTCCTGCTCTTTACAACCTTGTCATCAACATATATCTCCATATTCTTGCCTATATGTTTCCTAAACAATTTTTTCACCAATCGCTGATAAGTCATTCCTGCATTCTTGAGCCTAAATGACATCTTTTTATAACAGTACGTGCCCACATCAGTGATAAACGAAGTCTTCTCCTTATCTTTTTTCGCCATTAATATCTAATGGTATCTTTTGTGAGCATTAAAGAAAGCCAAAACTGGATACTCAATAATGACTTCCACCAACTTATCAATCGATGGCAATGGATAACTATCTTTGGGGCAACATTTATTTAATTTAGTAAAATCAATGCACACCCGCTAAGCTCCATCATGCTTCGAAACCAAAATCGGATTAGCTAACGATTCTGGATAAAACACCTCCTCGTTAACTTTCGCTTTCAGAAATTTCTCAACTTCTACCTTAATAGCATTCGCCCTTTCAGGGCCAAATATCATTCTCTTCTACTTGACTGGTTTAATCGATGGATCAAAATTCATGTGAGATCAGAAGTACTCCAAGAGAAAATGACACCATATTCTTCCAGCAATTTTCTCAATTTCTCTTTAACAGTTTTAGGCATCAACCTTTCTACATTCACTGTCCTCGAATCTCGAATATGAATTTGCTCCGTATCTGCATGGCCGACTTCTGCATGTACTGAGCTGCATGTACTAAGGCCACACCTCTCATTTTCCTTGATTCTCTTACTGCCGCGAGGTTACAATTTTTAGCCACGGTCTGATCCCCTCGAATGGAAGCTATTCCCCCATCAGTTGGAAACTTCATCATCAGATGAAAATGAGACCATACTTCTCGAGCTTGACACATCCATGGTCTCCCAAGAATCACATTATAGAGCGAGTATGCATCAATAACTGCAAAATTGCAGTTTATCGTTACCCCCCCTGTCACCATCACATATTCGAACCGACAAGGTAATTTATCCCACGGGAAATATGGTCTTTCCCGTGAAACCAGACAAGGGCGAGACAAATTTTCTTAAGTTGCTACGCCCTATATCTAACTGATCGAAAACAATTAGCGAATATCACTTCAAATCCATTTCCAATGTCAATAAAAACCCTAATTATCAAAGAATTCCCAATCACAGCCGAGACCACCATAGGATCTGCATGTGGAGTTTGATCCAGAACTTCATATGGCTCTGAAAATGTTATTGTTTCATCTGGACGAAACCTTTTATGGAAAGGCTCTCCTATAGGAACCTTTCGTGAATCAGCTTTCATGACTGTATCCGAGGACCTTTCTACCACAACTCTGTTAATCACCCCATGGATCGGCAGATTATCACCATTTATTTTTTCTTGAGTTCCCACAGGTTGTTCTCGTGGTCTTTCATATCTTCTCTCATATCCTCAATCTCGAGGCCCTTGATCTCGAGGTCTCATATCTCCTCTGACACTATTGTTCTGATAATTTCTCCTATACGGCTGCCACTCCCTACGGTTGTTCTTGGAACTCGGGGGCTCTGCATAATTACCTCGTCGAGGTCCAAGACCTCAAAATTGTCCTTCCCTTTCAATCTCCATCAACTGGGCACAATCATTCGTGTCTTGGCTATAGTCCCTATGATGATCGCAATATAAATTTATGGCCCTTCTCATCGCCACTACACTTAGTGAGTTCTGCATGGGTAAGGGTGGCCGAAATATCCCTCGATGTATACTAAAAATATGTGCTGAAGACCTATTCATGGGTGTATACCTTTCGAAATTAGACCCAGCCATTTCTACTGGCTTCTTTCCCCGAGGATCATTACTCTTTCCCAACTTATCCACCATAATTTCCTCCTTCTTCTTAGTGGCTTCCTAAACCTTTGAGAACTGCTCCACTACCTCCTGGAGTTTTTGCAAGGTTCGAGGGGTATTTGTACTAAATTTCTTATATAATTCCAAATTCTGCATTCCCAGCAAATATCCTTGAATCACCTCATTCTCCATGGTTTCTACTACCCCAAAAATCTTATCCACACAACGGTGATAAAAATCTCATGTACTCTCTCCCGCCTTCCGCTCAGTCTGAAATAGCTCCAGCAAAGTCTTAGTAAACTTCTTTTTCTGAGCATTTTGACTCAATAGATCCCTGCTAAAATATAGATAGGAGTGTAAAGAACCCATTGGTAGCTTATTAAACCATTCCCGGGCTTTCCCCCAAAGGTAACACATCACCAGTTTGTATGTCAACCTTTCTTCAAACTCCCTCTAATTTATCAAACTCAAGAACGTCTGAATGAATTCTCGAGGATCCAATTCTCTGCTATCGGTAGGAAGCCCCTCCAGAGGTTTTGTATCCATCGGCCATCGTACTTCAATTATCTCCAAGCTAAAAGGAGATCATGCTACTTGGCTCATTGGCCCAATCAACCTGTCTAGCTATCTCTTTAATGAATCTCCCGCATTTCTTGTAAACTGCTGCTGCTCCCTGGGCGGGTTCAACCCTTGATTAACTTCTTCATGTGGATTCTGATACATGGCTCGAGAACCCACATAACTAGAATTTATCCAAGGCTGCATAACCTTAGAATGCATAAGAAATTGCCCATAAGGGTTATAAGGCCCAGGATTAACCATGGGATTTTGCAATACTATGCTGCTATATCCTTGGATTCCCATGGAAGTTACCATTATGTATATAGTTTTAGCTCTCGAAAAATCAATTGTCGAGGTCGCTGGCATCAGAGGAGAAGCTGAATACACCATCCCCTATGGATAATTTGGGAATGAAGGTTGAGGTCGCATTTGAAGCACTTCTCCAGCATATCCAGGATAAGGGAATGCAAACATGGGCTGAGAAGCTAGCCCCAATGACACCTCCACTGCTACCGATGGTACCACATCTCTCGATCTACCCATAGGCATCAAGGAAGGAATAACATGATATCTCGCAGCTGCCAACATCTGCGCTACTGGCACCAAGTTTGGCTGTGAACTAACTGCTCCCATGTTTCAATTCGCATGAACCATCCGTTCATACACTTCGATGTAAGAATATCCAGAAACTTCTCTAAAACGCCTACCTCTTTCCTCCTGTAAACCGGATGACATGTTTTGCACAGAGCTGGTATTCCCAACACCCGCTCTACATTAACCTCTGGATGCCTCTATGATCCCTCAATGATCCAGCCTTATCTGTTCAAGGAGCCTCGAGAGGTGACAGATTAGGCCCATTTGAGATATGCACTGCTTCATGCTCAGCAACCGAGACTTGCACTGTCCCAAACTTGACTGCCAAGATTTGCGCCACCTTACACTCAACATTTTGCGATATTGAAGGATTAAATATCTTGCTTCATCTCCTGTATGGGGACTGCTCCTCGTCACTAACACCTGTTCCATTCAACCTTAACCTCTCACTCCTTTGAGTAGTCGTAGAAGTGGACGTAAACCAAAAGACTCAAATCTGACTTAATCAATCCCACCAGGCGTGCCAATTAATGTATCTTGAAACTGATTCAGCATCTTCGTTGAGTCCCTTGATTGTGATCTACAAGACAACAAGCCCCGTGATGTCCCAAGGGAAAACTCTTCGATGCTTAAGTCAGCAAAGCATGTCGATGTCGCCAAGAAAAACAAAATGAATCTAAAAATGAATGCGTACCTGATATTTATAATGTATATCCATAGTAGTATTTACTTGAATTATAACACTTAATTGCCAATGATTACGGTCATTAAGTCAGACCGTTATAAACTAACCATTCTAGACATGATGCTCCCAATTCACTAATTGGGCCGAAATAAGCCCATTATGCAATTTGGGCATAACCATTAGGAGTTGGTTAAACAATCTAAACCTTGTAAACCTCGGCGGGGAAAGAAATTTCATCATTCATATCATTAACACGTTATCGTTCTACAAGCAGGAGGCCGAACCATGGACAAATGATGAAGCATAATGGACGATATCCAGAGTTGGACATCATTTCGATTGTTGATCAAAGGGTGGGTGCTATAAAGTCAAGATAGCTGGGAGGTTGTCGTCGTACCTCTCAAAGATACAACTTATAAGCCCAAAATGCTTACTAAATACAACTAAGTAGATAGTTTGACAAGTCGGGGTCGTCCACAGAGAAGAGGGATATTCCTAAGGGTTCATACATACAAGGGTGAGTATAGGACTAGATATATATATATATACATAGATATAAAAGCAAGTAAACAAGGGGGTTTTGGTTGGTTGGTTTCCTAAGTTATGAAAGTAAAAACAACAAAACTAGCAAAGTCAAGTAACTATGCTAA
>JAULKM010102612.1:0-25520 GCA_032355605.1 Rubia tinctorum | reverse complement strand
AAGTCAATTGCCCCCAAGACTCCGTAATTCGTACTTAATCTTGTTTTAAGGATTGTATGCTTTATTAGTGTAACTTGTTTTTAAATTCATAACTTAGAAAAAATCAAACCAAAAACCCCCCTCTTTATATGCTTTTATATGTATGCATATCTATATATCTAGCATAATATTTAGCATCGTATGAGCAAACACTTGGGAATATCCCATGTCTCTGTGTACGACCCCGACTTGACACTATCTACTTAGTTGTAGTTAGTAAGCAAAAAGGGCATAAAAATAGTATCTTTGAGAGGGACGACGGTGACCTCCAAGTTCCTCATCATGAAGTTGATCCATCACATCATTTAAAGCCGCATCTCTAAGCTTCGTTGTTGCTCTAGTCATAGGACCTTCCATGTCACTTAGAGGATCCCAGACATTTCCTTTAAATGTTTGATCAAGCTTTGGAATGTATTCATCTATTGTGGTGGAAGTCTTGGCATTTGCATCACAGAATCTCGTTGCTCACAAGTGAGCGAAGCACACAGACATTTACTGTCACTTTGTAAGGGAGTTGGTTGCCTCTGGAAAGCTTTGCATCGGTCACGTGTCTTCTTCGCTGCAGGCCATTGACATTTTCACTAAATGACTATCTCGTTCTCGGTTTGAGTTCTTTTGTTTCAAGTTTTGCATTTCAGAACATCCGACACTTCCCTTTAAGGGGGTTGTCATGCTAGAAGATACGATAGGATCTTCTTCCATATAGATAGTAACTAGAGACATATCAGAACTCTTTCTCTTTACACTTTGGACTCCATTTAACTCTATCTACCATTTGAATAATACTATTGGGAAATTACTTTCTACACCAACCTCTGTTTCTTCTAATAATTCCGTTGGGGCTAATGAAAATTTGACATTACCCTACTCCCGAATCTGGAAATAGATTCAGTCAAACATACTTTTTTTACTTAATTCATAATTTAAATTTAATTATCACTATTAATTTCTGAACTAGGATGCTAGATCATGGCCATGGTTTCCAAATTTGGATACCAATGTCACAAAATAATCCACCACAGATTATATTTCAAACTCAAAATGTATGTCAGGTGTCAATTCCAACACTGGAACCCCTTATGTTGGAAGTCACCTTGGCAAAACCGCCTTCAAAATGGACTATCTAAAGATACTTCCTCAATAATCTTATTTAATCGGTTAGGCCTAAAGACATATCCTCAAGAATCTCCCTCCATTGAATTAGAACCGTCTTTAAACATGAGTACTGGCAGAAGATAGCTGGTCCAAATTTGGAACTTTTTCTAGAAAGCAGTTCCTCTAATTTATGTGGAACCGCCTTTCAACAATACCATTAATAAGCCTTACTATACTAATGATTTTTGTTGAACTGAACTTGTTTTTGCTAAAATGAACTTAAAATTACTGATTTTTTCCATTGAACTGAACTAAAAATTGATTAAATTATCTAACTCTATAATTAACGATCTTTTTATTTGAAAAGTTAAAAGATACATGCTAATATATGGATAGTAGGCTCAAAATCAAGGTGAATTTTTTCCCAATTGAATCTGAAATCAATGTATTGTATAATACCCTTCTTCTAATACTTTCCAACGACTCTCTATTTTAATCTAATTTTTAATCTTATAATTTTCATATAGTAAAAAATAAATTATTTCATCCACTGGTTAATTTTTTTCTCTCCCCACCTAATTTTCTTTATACTTTTTAATTTATTTAAAGAGTAAAATGTTTATTGTAGAAAAATGGAAAGATCAAATATCTTCCAACAGAGAGGGATGGGTTGAAGGGGAAGATAAAATTGCAGGCAAAGTACGTACGATTAGTGATCAACTTGTACTTGAATGTGGAAATATCAGCTGCCATTTCCCATCCCTCTCCTTTATTATGTTGATTTTGGGAGAGATGACTGCTTATTTACGCCCAGGTATGGACTCGGCCTTCTGACCGCTGCATGATTGGAGGGTGCTTTTGTTGGTTGCGGATGAAGGCGGGACCAAAGGATAGCGGAATGGGAGCCATATGCATGCACATTTGCCTCTGCTGCTCCTGCCGTTCTTGGTACACGCGTCCTCTTGCACCTGTCCACCGCCTACAATGCTCCATGCAGCTACAGTTTATCATATGCCCCTCTCTGTGACCCGCAGTAATTAATGTGTATTAATTGTTTTTTATGATTTATTGTTCGGATTTTAGGTGGTGGTAAATTAACCCTTGCCAACAACTAAAAGTCTTGCCTTGATGTTCTCTAAGACTAAATATTTTATGCTTGCGTGAATAACGTCAACATGTGTTGGTTTAGAAGACAACATAATACATCAACTTTTTTTCACAACGCTAGAATGCATTGAAACAATGACTAAGACATGTAAATATACAATGACTCTCGTACATATATTTTGGGGGAAGATAAGCAATATTTAAAGCAATATCGTTCCTTCAATTTCATAGTTTCCATTCAAAGCAATATCGTTCCTTCAATGTCATGGCCCTGCCTGAGCGAGGTGAGAGGTAATTGTTACTTTGTCTAAACACACTTCAGGTTGACAATTGTGCTGTCATGCCACGTTTTCTTGAGGATATTACGTCCTGGCCCCTGCCTAGACAAGCTGAGATTTAATCAATGCCATTTTTCACAGGCTAGTGGGTTGGCTAATGGCTAAGTTTTCTTTTGTCCTGGCATATTAAGCCGTGTACCTGCCTTTCATATGGCTAAGGGTATTTTGCTTGTTATTTTATTGCCAGACTTGTAAAACTAAGCACTTCATGCTAACACGTCCCAGTTTAAACAAGCCACGTTAGCATGTATCAGTCCAAAAGATGGCATAATGTATCAACTCTTGGTTTTCAGTTTTTTCTTAAAACAACCACTATAAGAGTCGACTTTATTAACCATGCTATCGTGAATAAATTAATATGACAAAGGCGTGTAAAATATAACTGACACTTGCATGAATTCCTTTTTCCTTTAAGTACTCATGCTTAGTGTCTTTAGTTTTGGATTTCAACATGACAATCACATATGCAATTTCGTGAATTAGTTGCTTAATAACACATAGTAGTATTAGGGGAATAATTATTTTCATGGGGTTGTGTGATTCTGTTCGAAACCTACTTACGTATGTTTCTATAGAGAGACATGTTAATGTTATTATTTAAGTGAACAGTGTATACTTCTAACCTTGTTGGCTGATGATGCAGCCAGGCCTGCCCTGTGGATGCATCACCACGTGGTTGTGCTTAAAGCTCTGGTTGTGCTCTGCACTCTGGTTGAGCTGCAGTTTTGCGGCTGTGCTCTACTCTAAACATTGCTTGCTCTGGGCTATGCTGAACCATGATGCTTGCTGGAGGATATTGACTCTTGGTGTCTTTTGAAGATGGTAGTGTAATGAATATTATTACTCCTCCTCCCCTCTTTTTTTCTAATTAAATCAGTGTTCCGCTCTTTCTTTTCTTTCTTTTTTTTATTTTCTTTTTCTCCCTCTCAACATGTTTCTTGCTTTTTCTTCCTGACTTGCTTTTTGCTTCCTATACTCTTGTTAATGCCAGAATTTGAAGTATGTCTGACGATGATCCACACCAGCCCAATATGTACCTGCACCTACAAGACAAGCAGAGAGAGGTTCGGCAGACAGGCCCAGGGTCGTGCCCGCTCTGATGCTCCCGTTAGCCATTGGAGTAATGTCGAAGAATGTGCTAGTGAATAGCATACTGATTGAAAAATCTTACCTCGTGTCTTGCACTCTTCCATGTTATATGTGGTTTGGTGGCTGATGGGACTGGAGCTATCCTATCAGTGCCCGTCAAAAAGCCTTCCTGCCTGACCCCACGTTCAGGTAGCATCCCTGAGTATACAGGTCGCGCATCCTAGTTTTCTTTCTAATTACTGGGTCGTTAGGCCCATACATTATCAAGTCCCCCAGCCAATGGCATGTCGCCTATTAAGAATCCAACCTTCCGTCACTTTGTTTAGCGTCTTTTGCCATTCTGCTAGGATGCCCCCAGACTGGACCTTCTTGAAGTTCCGGTAGGAAGGGGTCAAGCTATTGATCGATCTTCCCACTCACATCGAGTGGAAAGGCATTTTATCTTCATGGATTGGAGCACGTCTTGGGCCCTACTGATGAGGAGAAGGTTACCTACCACTCCGGGCCAGAGAGAGGGCGGGGTTTTCGTCCTACTGCTGCTAAATTTTTTTTCCATGCAACCATTTATCTCCCGTCTTGAAGCTGTGAGTGTCAGGTAGGACCACCTCCTGCATGATTCCACCCTCCGAGTTGTCGGCCTGCCATATATCCCTGACGTCAATCTTCCCGACGAAGGCATCACTGACTTGATTCACTACTCTGGATGGGCTATACATAGGTACGCGCAACCTGTATACACAAGGACGCTACCTAGATGTGAGGTCAGGCAGGAAGGCATTTTGACGGGCGCTGATGGGACAACTCCAGTCCCTTCAGCCACTAAACCACATATAACAAGGAAGAGTGCATGGCACGAGATATGATTTTCCAATCAGTCTACTATACACTAGCACATTCTTCGATATGGCTCCAATGGCTAATGGGAGTGTCGGAGCGGGCACGGCCCTGGGCCTGCCTGCCTAACCTCTCCGTGCCTTTCTTGTAGGTGAAAGTGCATATTAGGCTGGTGTGGATCATCGTCAGACATACTACAAATTCTGGCATTAACATTGGTGCCGATTGGGGGGATTGCGATAATCTTTCAGCACCCACGCAGCTTGGAGAAGCTTGGAGAAGATGGAGGCACAGATACCGTATAACCAGGTGACGGTAGAAGATGTAACACGGGAAGATGAATCCGCACTGACACTGACACTGAGGGGAGGAGAATATCAAATCCACACGATGGAGGGAGCGGCGAACAACTCAGAGATCCTTCATACAATAATAGCGTCCAAGAAAGAGAGGATGAACAGACTAAAGGAAATGGATGATGGGTAGGAGCTGGAGGAGACATAACGTGCGGCCGACGTAGCTTTTCCCAAAAAATAGGGGGATTTTTAGGAATATATCAGAGGAGACAAAGTGTCGCAGACAACCCCGAGTGGGCCAGGGAGAGGAAAAAGTACAGCCTCCCCTAGAAAAAAATGGGCGAGTCGAAGCAGAAGAAGCGGTGGCGAACCGTTAATAGAGAGAAGGTTATGTACCACTCCAGAGGAATAAAGAACAGACTGGGCAAAAGGCACTGCTAAGAGGAGAAGAGGGCCCAGATAAGCCCGCTAAGAGTTCACCATTTTCCAGCAGGCCCAGATAAGCCTGTTGGAAGCTGTTGTGCACAATTACTATGGATGAAACAAATGCTGAATGACTATGGAATTCGACAAGAGCCTCTAAAGATTTTGTGACAACAAAAATGCAATTTACATCTCAAAAAATCCTTTTCAGCACTCGAGAATGAGCATATAGATATCAGACATCATTTTATTAGAGATTTGGTTTAAATAAAGGAAGTTGTGGTAACATATGTTCTAACATATGAGCAGTATGTAGATATATTTACTAAACCGTTAGATGCTTCTACCATTGAATTTCTCAGACAGAAAATTGGTATGTGTTGGATATGAGGTATTTTCTCTGAAATTCCTCTGTATAGTATGTATATTTGTATTGGTTCATTTTTTTTTTGTTTCAAAAAATTCAAAAAAATGGGAAAATGGAAAAAATTGAAAAAAGAAGAGGAAGTGTTTTGGAAGTATGTTGGAAGTTAAGAAAGGACACGAGTTGACAAGAGAGAAAAAGTAATAATTGTCTTGGAAAGGGAAAAAGGTAAACACGATTAGAGAGGTAAAAAGGGGAGAAGTTATTTTTGGTTCAAATTCTTCCAATCTCTCCATATTTCCTCTTTTTTGGCATTACACTCTTCTTTTTCCCTGCCAAACTTTCAAAATTTTGGAAGTTATCTTTGCCGAGTTTGAGTGATCCGAGAACTCTTTGCCAAACCTGAAATACCTACCATAGTTTATTTTGAAACTCCCTCCAATGGCCAGAAATAAGAAGCCGCTCCTACTCACCTCCGGCAAGTCCGAGAACGCACCAAGTAAGAAGAAAACTCAATTTCAAAAGGTAGCCAGTTCTGAATTTTCCCACTTTGTTTTGGAAGGTAAAAATTTTGGGTTTATTGGAGAATTTTTTAAATGGGTGCAAGCAAACCGAGTGACCATTGATATGAGAAATTTAGAAAATCTTAAGGTGGAGTTTTTGGTGGTCAGTATGGAACAATTACTCTCGGATGACACAGGAGAATTGCATGACATTGAACACTTTGAAGTTAAGTTGGTGAAAGGTAGATATGAAGAGCATAGAGGGAAGGACATGCTTCATGTGTATAGTTATATTCCAGGTAGGTGTTATGAGAAAATTGAAGAAATTGGTGATGATGAAACTGAAGGTTTGAAGGTGATAAGGTCTACTGATCAGATGAAGATTGTTCAGTACGATTCTGTAGCTGCAAGGAGGTATGAGAAACTCGGGGTAATGGAGCCTGTAGTGATTGTGTTGTGTGACAGTGAAGAAGAAGAAACTGAGTATGTTCCAACATACCAGGAGGAAGCAGAGCATATGGAAGTTGAAGAACATGAACTAAGTTTTACTGGTGACAATATGGGAGATCGGGATTACCACATGGAAGACTATTATGGAGGTTCTGCTTATGATGATTTAAAGGTTTTTGAGGCTGAGAAGAGAGGGGGAAATAATACCATAATGGAAGCTGCTGAGACAGAGGAGATAGAAGAGCTTGTTCCAAAACAGGTAGTTGAACTTTCTGCTGGGTCTTACTATGTTAGAACACATGCCATTGGAGATACTGAGCAGCAGCAGAAAAAGTATGTTACAACACAGGAATCAAATCTGACCTATTCCAATGCCTACGCCCTAGATGAATTCATCCAGAACATGTTGAGGAATGCTAAAAGGAAGGAAACAGATTCTGAGTCATCCCAGTCAGCTAAGAAAAGCAAGATGGCAGGACCGTCTCCCAAGAATAAGAAAAACACACTGCCACCACCTCCTGTAAGTGATGCTCTCTCGGATATATTCTATGATGTGGATTGTGAGGAAATGGAAGAAGTGTTTTCCCAAAGGAAGATTATTTTTGAGAGACCAGTAGACTTAGTAGCATATAAACCAAGGGGTTTCTATGATTTTCTAGAACTAATTGGCATGAAGAAGGTTGCCTCTGTGTTTTTAGACTACAACAAACAGCTGGTTTGTGAGATATATTCAAATCTGATGGCTGGGAACCTAGATTAGAACTCACCCTGGTGTGACCAAGTCTATGTTAGAGGTAAGATTGTAAATTTTTCTGGTGAAAAAATTAATAGGTTGTTGGGGTTAACAACTCCAGAGTTTGAAGGGATTTTTTCTAAAGAAATGGAGATCACTCATGATCAGATTTTGGGAGAAATTTCTGGTGAATTTAAGACTGAGTGGTCTGAAATAGGGTATTCTTAGGCATACTGTTTGTCCTCCAGGATTTTTGGACTCTATCAGGCAGCAGTCAATTGTTGGATGCCCTCTACAAATACTACAGCTCTGACTCGGGAAATGGCTAAGTTGTTGTACTGTGTTGGAACAAAGAAGTCTGTCAATCTTGGATTACCTATCCAACAGAGCATTGTGAGGCAGGAAATATCTCCAAAGGCCAAATATGCACTGGTTTATCCTTGTATCATCTCGGCCTTGGTCAGAAGTGAGAGAGTTAAGGCTAAGCCAAAAGACGAGATAGTGGAAACTGAGCCCCTAAAGCCGAACAAGAAGACTTTTGGCTTGGGACAGGTAAAGGATTTACCTTTGAAACCTAAAACTGCTACTTCTACTTCTGCCTGTGATGAGAAACAAGCCAAGTTGCTGGCTATGGATGCAAGGCTGGGAGCCATTACTATTCAGATTGCTGCACTTGAAGCTGAAAATGCCAGAATTGAAGCAGAGAAGTCACATCTTGAAGCACAAGTTGCTACTCCCGATCGGAATTGATGTCAAAAGGAATATATTTCAACATAGTCAGTGTTAAATTCAGGGGGAGCGGATTTTGTTTTGCTGAACTTTTGTTGTTTTTACTTGTTTCTATGACTTTGTCATATTTATGGCCCCAGGGGAAGAATATTTTGGAGGATTTTGGATTTTTTTTGTGGTGATGTAATCTGAATTAAATTTAGATTTTTGGATTTCTTTTTTCGGTGTTTTTATTAATTCAGATTTACCCTAGTCTTATATGTTCCGACATAAGGGATTTCTGGTATTCCTATGGATGTGAAATTTGGAAGTTTTTCTTATGATTGTTTATGCCAAAAGAAGTGGGTCCACAAAATGTCAAAGGGGTAATTGTAAAGTCACGTGGATTTCATTGATTATCGAGTTGGCAATTTGTGAACTAACGTTGAAAAATAAAAGAGTTCCATGTTGGAACATGCGGAATGAAGCAGGATTTGATTGTTAGAATATTGCGTAATATTGATTTATGGAATTATGGAGATTATGCAGTATTTGAATCAGATGTGTATGAAGCATAATGGATTCATGGAAAATCCCTATAATTATGGAATTGGATTTATGGAATATTATGGGATATTTGAGATAAGGAAAATACCTTTATTTATGGGATTTGGATATGGTTTAGAAGCAGATAAAGAATAAGAATATTATGGAGATAATTATGGGGAGTTCTGATCTGCTCTTGGGATTATATATACTGGACATCACGGCTGCAATACTCATGAATTTCATTGAGTAAATCTGCATTCAGATTTCTATCTTTCCGAAGAGCCTTTCAAGAGCCAGTTTTCATATGTTCCAACATACGTGACCTGTTGATCAAGTTCAGAGTCGTATACCTTAATTCCTCCGGAGGGGGAGATCCATCGTCGACTAGTTTTGAGGTCAGAGGGAGTCTGATCAAGGCGGATCGGTAGCAAGGAGAGCTTGCAAAATCTACACGTTGTAATTAGAAAAGATAAGTATAGTTGTATGGTGTAGTTTGTATTGTATCTTTCTGATTAGTGGATTTATTTTAAATTGGGTCAGACCCCGCAGATGTAGGTGAATTTCACCGAACTGCGTAACCAAGTTGTGTGTGCTCATGTGCTATTTACTTTACATACTTGGTTTGATAGGATATGTTGAAACATAGGTCTAATAGTTAAAGTAAAACGGTAAAACCAAAATTTCACAATTGATGGCAATATTGCATGAAGAAATTATTTCAATCTAATGGTTTGTGAAGTTAATGTTTTTCTGCATTGAAATTCTAAGGGAACGTTGTAGCCAGTTGCATGAAGAGGTGGTTTAAACGAAACCATGGAAAAATGATTTTGCATGCAAAACAAAAAAACAATGAATTAGCAGCATGAGTGCATATTAGAATGCACCTATTTCAGCATTCAAGAGGCTCATCAAACTCAGGAAGATTACTGTTTTAGAGTTCAGTTTTGACTTTTCGATAGCATAAGACAAGTGCAGATTTCTAAAAAATTTATGCTTGAGGACAAGCATCATTTAAGGATGGGGTTTGTCATATGTAGCCCAATACAGTAAGGTAGAAAGGATATTTCCGAAGCTAACCATTGGAGGTTATAACTAACTACGGTTGGGTTGTTAGAGCGGCTTTGGAATGGTGAAAATTTGAAAAATTGTTCAGTTTTACAGTTGAGAAGAGGAGTTGTATATAAGAAGAAGAATAATTCATAGTTAAGAGATCTGATTAATAGTTGTGTAATTCTTTAAAAGAAGAACTCTCAAATCTCTTCTTCCCCTTTGTTCTTTCTAACTTTCACCCGGACACGGCCCTTTTTAAAGCGTACTAGTGTCGACACAATACGGGTGCTTTTACCGTGTCCAAATTCAGAGTAAGTCGGATACAGGGAAGTTTAAAAGACAATAAATATTTTGGAGAAATTCTGGGTATAGAGAGGTTTGAAAGGCAGTAAATATTAGAAGTTTTTGGGTGTTTTCCTGTCCAAATTCATGCAATAAGTCTGCATACGGTAATGTTAAAAGACAGTAATAAACTAGAATATAAACTTTACATAATTCTAATTTCTTACCATACTTATATGAATTTTATTGATATCTATCTCATTTAATTTTCAAACTTATAGTTGTAATTAACTTTTCCATATCAAGAGATCAATTTTCCTTCTTTTAATATTTTTTTCAACGTTACAAACTGCCAGACTTCTTAATACATTTCAGAGTTCAATGTTTCAAATTTAAAATTTGGACTTTTAGTTTATGTGTACATTTTACATCTTCTAATTTAGGACGGTGTCCCCGTATATTTGAGTCCAAATTTAAGACGGTGTCCCCTGTATCTTGAAATTTAGAACATTAAGTGTCAAATACTCGGATCCGCACCCATGTCAAATCCCGACACCCGTGTCCAGGTAGCACAACTTTCAATCTCTCAGTCTGATTTAACCTGCCCCCCCCCCCTCATTTCTGCCCTTTCTTTCTCAAATTCTGTATAAAAAAAATTCGAAAATCAATACAAATATCTCTTTTATCCTTTGGTGAAGTTGATGTCGGGACAAGTGGAAGGTTCTTATTATGATTCAACTAATTGCTCCCGAATAGACAAAAAAAACTACACCTTGAATCCATAAGAGCAAGAAGAGAAAGAAAACTAAGCTAATAATTAAAATTATAATCAGTTTGATCTTTATACTCTCAAAGATGCTAATTGATTCTTCAATTATAGCTTTTATACATGTCATTCTTACTTTTACTGATAAACTCCAATCAGTTTATTTTTCAGTTAAGGAACAGTTTCAATCTAAGCTGCTTTACTGAGCACTTGTTCCCCATCCACGTTGTCGTTTTGCTTCTTGTTTAATAATACCTTGAGCTCCCCTTTTAACACCCTTTGCCTTGTTGACATTGCATCCTCATTAATTTGAAGCTTGACCTCAATATTATAATCCCCAGGAAATTGCATGCACCAGACTTGTGTTTGCCGGAACACAAGCTTCATCCCTCACGGAACTCTCGATATCCTGATCCAATACCTGATCATCTATTCGCATGACCTTGACATTATTATTAATATATCAGTTGCACTAGGTACATTAGTGTGATTCATATTTCCTAGAAACTCTAACAAAAATGAAAGTATGATCAACCGTAGGATAAAAAATCTTCACCTTCAATTCATAAATGAATATTACGATGTAGATTGCAGTTGTGAAGATAACCGAATCTAAACCCTTTTTGGTCAACTTTCTCAAGACATGTTTGACTATAAATTTCTACTTGTATATAAACACCAACATCATCACGTGGGATATTGTTGGATTTCCTGCATGATGTATTTTCTAAATATAAAATTTTAGCACACCATTTCTATGCGTAAATAAGGTTATCACCTTAGAAGGTTGACCATAAATTGTGCAGATTTGGATGAGACGGATGGAGTAGCAACTTTCTTTGTCCTTGTTGGTTGACCAAAAAGAACTCTCGGGACTTTGTGATTTCTTGCTCTCTTGTAATGCCCTCCCTCTTATCTGTTTCAAGAATTTTATACTCCTAAAGTAATTGACAGCATACGAGGCCTTTTCTACCATGATAAACTTATGGAAATGTGCAAGATTGGAATTCTCTTGATCTTTACAAACAGGCCAGCCACGTGAACATAATTATCTTCATCCCTAGTTAAGTTTCTAGTACCGGAAGTCGGCTTGCTAGTAGTGCATCCACATAATTTTCACCTCGAAAACAAATTGTCACCCCAACCGAGGGCTACGATCTTTTGTATTAAATCTCTTTCGAATGGGCCTCAATGTCTCGTGATTCACCTGATTAGCAGCGAGATTTTGAGTGAACATGTACCATCAAACACAACAACAACATCCCCGCTCATACATTCTTGAGAAGATTAATTCACTGCAAATTTGCACCAGTGATTCCTTAACTAGATATGATGATTCCTTCCGTACTTCTTTTGAAGTTTCTGATTGATTGCTCCAGTTCAGAATCAGGTTCACCATGTAAATTCTTAATAATTGAATTCCTAACCTAGTTTTCATCAGTCCCACCTTTAAAAGATGTCTTTATCTCTACCCAAGATTTAGGAATTTTTATCTTTTTATCGGCAGTGATTCTCACCAACACGCCAGATGAATACAGTACAAGAAAACAATCCCCAAGAGCAGCGGTACGTAGCAGTTATTTTAAAAAATTGTTGCAATGAAATTTAGTAGCAACTATTTTTTTTTCTAACAGCTATTATTTAATAAGTGCCTCTATTACAAACATTAAAGAAGCTAATTTTTAAAGAACCGCTAATAGAGTGAGGTATTTTAGTAATGGCGGGAAATTATAGCAGCCATTTCCTAAAAACCGCTACTATATTAACTTAGACGGGAAAGCATAGTACCCGTTATTATAAAATAGCTGCTTCGTCTAATTTTAAAGCAGCTAATTTTTAAATAACCGCTTCTACATTGTGGTATTTAAGTATTGGCGGGAAATTATAACAGCTATTTATTGAAAAGTGCAACTATGTGAATTTAGGCGGGAAATCATAGCACCTATTATTATAAAGGGATATAAATCAATATAACCCTACCTACTTGACTAAATAACAATATAACTCTCAGATAATTTTTAGTGCAAAAACAACTCTAACTAGTTGACATAAGTGCCTATATAACCCTAAAACACTGTTTTCGGCACTGATCGACACTGACCACATATAAAATGACTAAAATTCCCATTAACATAAAATTATAAGCATAAGGACATTTTTCCCTCACCACCACCACAACCACTTCCTGCCTGGCCGCTGCCACCACCCAGCATCGCCACCACCACCCCCTCACCACCATTTCCACCACCACTATTTCCATCATCGGGCCACCAACACTCCAGCAAGCACCACCACCACCTCCAGTCACCGCCACCATCGCCGCCACCACCCCAAACCAGCTAGCTCCGCCGTAAAACCCTAACATGTGAACCCACCACCACCCATAGCCCCAACCTCACTGTGACTAACCTTTGAACCCACCGCTTTCACCCCCACCCACCGCCACCACCCCACCTCCAGCCCCAGCCTCAGCCTCGCCGTGAAACCCTAAACCCACTTTGAGAGCCTCATTCTCCAATGAAATCTTGCTCCAGATGGTGCCACCATCGAGAGCCCGCTCGAGATCCACCGCGAGAGCTTGGCACCAAAGATAGAGTGTCGGTTCAGGCGAGTTTTGGCGGTGCCGTGCTCTGCTCCGGTGGCCTTCTAATGGTGCTGAAAGCGATGCTTAGAGGGGAGACGCTGGAAAAAATGGTGGAGCTGTTAGGGTTTGACCGCGGAAGTTTGTTGAATTGGGGGAGAAAAAATAGGAGAGAATAGTTTGACAGTGGGAGAAGAAATGGGGGAGAAAGGTTTGATAGCGGGAGAAGAAATGGGGGGAGTTCATCGAATTGAGGGAGAAAAAATGGGGGATATGGGTTTTGGGGAATAGAAGGTAATTTTCTTCCTTTTCTTTTTTTAATTTTTTTGGAGCGGTAGAATAGTCTTTTTATCGAATTCTGACCAAAATCATCCAAAATGGGTACAGTTGCACTTACATCAACTATCTAGGGTTATATTTGTACTTTCAATTATCAAAAGGTTATATGGGCACTTACATGAAGTAGGTAGAGTTATAAAAGCACTTTTCTCTATTATAAAATAGTTGCTTCGTGCATTAGAATTAAATGTTGGATGTGATAGATAACTATATTTATTAGAGATTTTTACAATAATAGCTGCTACGAACACATATAAAACTTTCAATATAGGAAAAATGAAGAAAATTTTACATTTATTAGACCTTCTTACCATTCTTCATCACTATAGAGATGTTGAATCCAACATTTATTGTCATGTTCAAGGAGTATTGAGAGGTAAATCACATTGATTTTATCATGATGTATATGTATACATGTTCATTTTTAATTCCTTGTTGAATTTGTAAATATATGGTTCATGAATGTGATGAAGGAAGGGTAATGTTTGAGTAATGTTTATATGTGAGATGATTTTGTTATGTGTGTTTATATATATTCACTCATGTGAATATATACAAGGTATGCGTAGTGTAGGTGCAAAGTTTAGCTTGTGATGATAAGGATAAGCTTGTATTGTAGGTGCAAAGTTTAGCTTGTGATGATAATGATAAGCTTGTATGTAATACTTTGGCTAGTGATAAACAATGCCGGAGTTTAGAATGGATAGATGTATTTTATTGATGATAAAATAGTGCATATGAAGTAATAATTTAAGTATATGAAGTTGAATCAAAGTTTTTCTTATGTTAGATGATGAGTATGAATTTTGAAGATCGTTGTGACATCATTAACAATGTAGATAGGACAAGTGAAAAGTATGTTGCTTTGGTAGATTCTTTCTTATCGTATGCCTTTGGACGTGAGAAAGGTGTTCTTTGTCTGTGTAAAAAATGTGGTAATAGGGTTAGCACGCGTATGCGGGATGATGTCAGGCTACATTTCATTATGTATGGCTTTGAGACTGGTTATGTAGTTTGGAGTTTTCATGGAGAGACGAAGAAACCTAAGGTCGAGGTTGTGAATGGTAGGAATAATAGAATTGATGATTTGTTTGATGATATGGTAGGGGATTTTAAGGGGAAACCGAAAATACTTAAAACATTTGTTGGGGTGAAACAAAAACCATTGTATAATGGTTGCAAGGTCGAAGATACCGTATTTTCCATGTTATTGGAACTATTTAACTTGAAAGCTAAGAATTATTGGACGGACACTAGTGTTAAAAAGTTGTTGAAATTTAGGAATAAGATATTTCCTCAATGAAAATAACCTCCCCGATAATTTGTATTGTGCAAAGAAGTTGTTGTGCCCTATGGAGATCAAGTATCGTAAAATTGATACTTGTCCAAATGATTGCATACTATATCGGAAAGAACATGTGAAAGATATGAAATGCCCAAACTGTGGTGCACCTCGATGTAGGAAGAAAACGTACAATGATGATGTTGTGGGGGTTGGGAAGATTGGGCAGAAGAAATTGTCCCTGGTAAAATCAGTTTGGTATCTCCCAATCATTCCAATATTGATGAGATTGTTCTGAAATGTTGAGGATGCAAATAATTTGACATGGCATTATGATAGGGAAACACCCGATGACAAAATATTAAGACACTCAGCCGACGCCTAGCAATGGAAGAAGATTGATGCAATTTTTCCTGATTTTGGTTTAGATGGTCGGAATCTGAGATTGATTTTGTATACTGATGGAATGAATCCATTTTGGTAAGGTATCTTCGAAGCACAACTCCTGGCCTGTCATGTTGGCTATTTACAATCTTCCCCCGTATTTGTGCTTTAAGCGTAAGTACCTGATGTTTTCTTTGATAATTTTAGGCTTGAGGCAACCAGGGACATTGATGTGTACTTGTGACCTCTTATTGAAGATTTTAAGAAGTTGGGGAAAGGTTTTGCAGTTTTTTATGATGCATACAGGAAAGAGACTTTCACCTTATGAACTATGTTGTTTAGCACAATTAACGACTTCCCCGCATATGGTACTTTGTCAAGATATGTTTTTAAGGGTTATAAATTTTTTCCCATATGTGAAGATGTAACTAATTATTGACAATTGAAATATGGGAAGAAAATTGTATACATGGGGCTTCGTCGATTTCTTGATGGGAATAGTGCATACTGGAATGATGTAATGCATTTCTTAGGTAAAAGGGAACGAAGAGAAGCACTGGTACCTCTAACAGGAAAACAAGTGCATAATAACAAGTGCACTGGAAGAAATGTTCGATTTTTTTATCTACCTTATTTGGAATCCTTAGATGTTCAACATTTTCTTGATGTCATGCACATTGAGAATAACGTGTGTGAAATTTTGGTGGGTACCTTTCTTAATATTCCGTGGAAGATGAAAGACGGTCTGAATGCAAGACTTGACCTGATGAATTTGGGTATTAGGAAGGATCTTGCTCTGAAGCACAAGAATAAAAGGATGTACTGCCATCACCCTATTCCTTATCGAAGGAAGGGAAGAATTTTGTTTGTTCATGCTTGAAAGATACCAAAGTTCCTATTAATTACTCTTCCAATATTAGCATATTCGTGACTGGGGATTCAAAGCTATCTGGTTTGAAGTCCCATGACTATCATGTACTGATGTAGCCTCTGTTTCTGGTTGCAATACATGGAATTTTGGAGCCCAGTGTGAGGTACAACATTACTAGATTGTGTTTCTTTTTCCATTCTATTTGTTGTAAATCAATAGATGCAGAGAAGCTTGATGTATTACAAAGAGAGGTGGTAGTAGTTTTATGACTATTGGAAATGTATTTCCCACCTACATTCTTTGACATTATGGTACATTTGGTAGTGCACTTGGTATGTGAAATAAAGCTTTGTGGTCCTGTCAATATGCATTGGATGAATCCATTCAAGATGCACATGGGAATTTTAAAGGGATATGTGAAGTATAAAAGTCGTCCCAATGCGTCTATTATGGAAAGGTATGTTACAAAAGAGGTTATTGAGCATTTCACAAGCTACTTGGACAAAGTTATGGTTGTTAGAGTACTACGGAACAAGCACATTGATAAAAGGGGAGGTGTTGGTCGCTCAATAGGGAAACTGTTCAGTCCATTTCATGAAGAATTGTTGAGAGTCCACCACTACATTTTGCGTAACTCGAAGGAGGTCGTACCCTATGTCTAAGAGCACATTGATATGATTACAGAGCTTCACCCGACATGGCCCATGAGCAGGGTACTAGTAGAGCATAATGGTTCTTTTGTTGATTTGTTTGAAGCCCAGTTTGCATTTAGGGAAGATATTAATCCACATTTGCATGCTTTCGCCGAAAAACCATTTCCCGGTGTGGCCGCCTATTCCGACCACGATATAAATGGTTTTTCTTTCTCCACCATTGGTCAAAATGAGAAGGCCACAACTCAAAGTAGCAATGTTTATGATGAGTCTGAGGGGTTGTGGCAATCGTAAAGATAAAAATATCTTGACGGCTATCATGACCTTCTATGGTGTGATCAAAGAAATATGGGAAGTGGACTACTATATTTTACTCAAGGGGGCTTTGTTTCGACGTAAATGGGTTGATAACACCCTTGGGGTACGTACGGACGATCCCATGGAGTTCACGCTCGTGGAACTACAGAGAGCTGGTGCTTATGAAGATGATCAATTTATAATGGTTGTACAAGCTCGTCAGGTCTTTTATGTTTTAGATTCTTCGGATACACGTTTGCACGTCGTCTTGCATGACAAAAAGTATCTTTTCAATGATGAAATTTATTTTCAGTCATCGTTTGATAGGCCAGATATTCCGTCAGCATTTTCACTTGCGAGATACCGGAAGGGAGTCGGTTGCACGTAGGAATCACAATGATGGAATTTGGATTGACGACAATGCTAGCACCTTGAAAGATGTCGTGAAGTTCATCAAAAGGCCAAGGCATGAATAGCTGCATATGTCCACTGTTTTCATCCACAAATCCTATTTTTTTATATAGTACATGGATGTCGAGTTAGTACCAGTCTTGTTTTGTAATGAATCTTGCTAATTTACTCGACATTCTGTTGTGGTTAATTATGCAAGTTTTATCCATGGTCAGTAAGTGTTTGTGTATCAGCTTTATTTTTTGAAAAGAAAGAGCTTTTAAAATGGATTTTAAGTTGTAATAGGTTGCTACCTTTTCAACCTTGTAGCAGCTAAAGAGGAACTACACTCACAGGACTGGAAGTGCTGGTTATTGGAAAGTTGAGCGGAGGTTAATCAAGAATTGGAACCAAGAGAAGATCGATGAATTGATGGGGCGGGGATTGAGCCTTGAGGATGCGGTGATCGAGATTGATAGATTGAATTACAAGCCGGACCGGCCCCTTATTTTTCTAGAATCTAACTAGCACGGCGGGAAAATCTGGGATGCTAGCATGCGAGAGCAAGAACCAGTAATTGTAAGTAGATAAATTTTCTTATACCAACCTTTACATGTTAAGTCTCATTTCTAATGTTATAATTAAATTAATGATATTAATCTCCTTGTAGCAACAACTTAATAAGGACAAAGACAATGGGAAGTTGGTGCTGCAAGGTAAGGATGACATTATGGTCATGGAAACTAAGAGAAATGGCTGTTATGAAAATTATAGAGGGTGTCCAACTACGGCTACTATTAGGGATGCATTTCCCAGACATAGTTCGAGAAAATTTGGCAGCACAATTACTCTTAATGGAATCCAAGGGCAAACGTCAAGTTGTGCAATGCTGCCAGATAGAAACAATGCAAGCTGCTATGGTGCAGTACATGTCAGCTTTTTCACCGCACTATTAAGATATGACTGGCATTCCCCTTCCCTCTCATTTGAACCCTATATGCTTTAAAAGTAAAAACACATTTGAGCGAGAATTTGTTGAGCAGATAGTTGTGAGGGAACATTCCAGTTCTCACTCTGAGGCCTATATAGAGGAGGTAAGAAAATTTTTACACACTCAAACTCTTTTATTCTTATTTATTATTATTTTTTTGTTCTTATGAAATTCTAATGTTCTATCATTATTTACAAGGATCCCCTAAAATGGAAATTATTTTGTATGGCAATTGACAGTTCCACTGTTCTTGCCGTTCATGGAGAAGTGATACTGTCACCTAACTTCATAAGTATCCCATGCGACTGCAAATATGTTAGGGTTACGAACCTCATCATCATCCCGGCAGCCCCCTCCCTTCCTATCACAACGGAATAGCCAACATCGAAGAAGCTATTGGTAAGAACATTGGGTGGCCTGCTCACCTGATCGCAATGCTAGGTAGTAAGGTATGTAGCAAGCATTATATTGTAGTGCAATTACATTCATCTTTATTCCTGAGATTTATAATTTGATTCTGAGATTTCATTTTGTTTCAAATTTGTTGGACAGAGTGATAAGAGCTAGAATTATTCAAGTGTGACACACTCGGATAACAACGATGCCTCGTTGGAGGACGGGGTACATATATAGATTACATCCAACTTAGATTTCTACTGAGATTTTGTGCTATATTAAAATGGTTCAATTTATGGATTACCTTTGACTCATATTCTTGTTCACTGGTATTAAGAGTTGGTTGTTACAAGCGGAGCTTCTGATAATAAGGTTCTTGGAAGAGACTCAGGCCAAAGAGTTTAGTGGGTTGTACTTCAAATGCAGCTTCATGAATTCAGTTTTTGAAAAAACTAATTGCACAAGGGTTAATAAGGATGACCTCTTCTCGTGGCTTGAGATAAGCACTGGCTCTAAAACAAAGGAATGGGTTCTCGGGTCCTACATTGATATTTGGTCAAAGTAAGCCCGACGTTCTTTCTAATTTTACTTGAATATCTAGAACATTAACCTACCTTTTAACAACACTCTATTACTGAACTATCCACTCACAATTGTATTTCAATTTACTACAACAACTTGTTCGATAAAATAACCAACGCAAAACGAAAACAGGTCAGATTCATTCCTACTGAACACATGGAAGACAAGCCTGAAAATGAATTTGCCATTTCTCAGCGATTGTTCATTGTTAGTTACATGTACCGTAATCTAGCTCGGATGTGTGTTTCCATGTACAACCATCGTCGAAGTTACACCCACATTCACGGACTTAATGAATTATTGTATCTTGATCCACCTAACTCCATGCACCAACATATTCTTTAAATTAAGAAATATGATTTCGTAGCCATTGGATGTTGCTAGTTTTTATCCCTGACGACCATGTTCTTTACTGCCTGGACTTGCTTGGTCTGGGTATTACTTCAACAAGGACCAGATAATCCCACATTTTTGCCAATAATTAAGAAACCTTGTTATTTTGTTTTAGTTGTTAGTTCAATGCCTCCAACCTAGTTTGTATCAATATTTGTTTAGAATTCTTTACATTCCATTACCGCCAATATTGTAATATATTTATCACAAGATTACTGAATATTTATCACCTCGTTGTCTCCGGGTTTGCCAAGGAGTACTACTCATTGTGTGAGGAGAGCCCAGAAGCTGAGATTAACAAAGATTTGAAGATTTTCACCATCAAGTTCAGTGTATAATATCATATACAATGTATCGTAGTTAGAGATGATGAGTTTCAACATTAAACTGGCACTACTGTTACATCCTTCAGCACAAGGTACAACTTGGAGGTTGGGATTGCGAGTACTACGTCGTGTGGCATGGAGAAAATCGCACTAGAGATGAAAGGGATCGACGTACCAAATGTAAGTTATATTCAGCCATTTGATCGTTGCTTGCTAAGTTATATTCAGTTATTTTACTAACAATGAAATTGTGTCAAATCAGCAATTTTCCAAGGACATAGGAGTACTCTTGATGCCAGAGTTGGATGATTTAGTACATCGATGGTGTGACAATTTTTCCGTTCGGCACTTGCCCGAATGGAAAGACCAATTCTTAGCAAGAAAAAAATGAAGCCATTTAATTTCGTGGATATTTGTTTATGTTTGTAGGTGAGCATCTTACAACATTTATGATGTAATTTTGATGGTTATGATTCACCAAATTTCGTTCAATTATAAATCATGTGTAGTTATGGTTTCTGTTTAAATTGTTTCATATTGTGCAATCTTTCAGAAGATGCTACGGAATTTTAAATCTGTGGCTAGTGCCAATTAAAATGTGTTTTCCAATAATAATCATAGCCGCTGTTTTCTCATATATTCATAACAGGTGCAATGAAACAAATTATCATAGAAGCTGTATATATTTGTTATCTAAATAGTTGGTACGTAAAGAACCTATTTTCTTAGTGCGTGAAGCGGCTATTTTTCAATGGTGCATAAATAGCTGCTTCTTGAGGCATCGGTTTATACCAAGCAGCTATTTCTACACAAAACAATGCAGTTGCTACACAACCGTTCATCTATATTGTAGCGGTTATAAAACATATTATTCATATAGCACCGCATGTATAAAATAGCTTCTACGTTATGTGTAGAAGCAGTTATTACAACAGCTGCTAGGTTACATTTACGTTGCACTGCACACTTAGGAATCTCTTTTGGCAAAGTGAAAAATAGCTACTCGAAGGATAAAAAAAATAGATGCAACACATAGTAGCTATTAAAAATACCGCTGCTAAAAAAGCAGCAACGGGTAGAAGTTGTTACTTAATAGCTGTCCACTTACGCATCTATTTTGGCCAATCGAAAATAGTTGTTGCGGGGGCAAAAAAATAGATGCTAAAGGTGGGTTGTCTAGTAGTGATAAGTCCATAAAAAGAATAATCTTCTGAACTCCATAATAGATTCCAAAAATGCCTAGATCAAAGGACTTAAAATTTTTGCAGATTAACCTTCCTCAATAACACTTGCCACCTTAGCAAATGTTACACTCCCTCTGTCTCAGTACAATTTGCACATAATTTTTTCACGCTCTTTAAGAAATATGTTTGACCGTTAATTTGTTTAACTAAGTATAATAGTGGAAAATAAAAAGTCGATATTTAAAAACTACTTATTACGACAAATCAAACAATTTCAATAATATTTATATTTAGATATCTATTAAATATCTGGTCAAAAAAGACTATACATTGATTGGTTTGAACAAATCGTTATTAAAAATCCCAGAAACCCCATTATACCATCCATATACAGCGACATATGTATCCTCCTTCCATAAATCAAACTGCAGCAAAATGCTATTGTACCTTCGATGGATGGAAACAAAAGTATCCACCCAAGAAATCCCTCCTAAACTTAGACAGTTTCATCAGAACATTTGGTCTGGACGCAGAAATGTCAGAGGAGGACGAGGACGAGGACGAGGAAGACAGTGAAGACGACCTCGACAATGAATCGGAACCCTGGTGCATTTTCTTGATGGAAATCCAGAATAAAATTCTTGACAGCTTTGACCCCTTGTGTTTCCGCGGCGCCTCGTCGTCGTCGAAGTAGTCGAGGTTGGCCGGGAGTGTTAGTCCTAACCCCTGGACTGCCGGAGGAGGACTAGGGGGAGGAGGGATGAGGTCATTTTCCGGCGGGTTCTTTGGTGTTCCGGGTTGCATTTCCCATTTGAAGGGGATCCCGTCGTCGGAGCTCCGATAGTATGGCTGGAAAGATTGGCCGACGGATGAATTTCTGGGGAAGGTTTTGCCCACTAGGAAACCATCGCTTTCTACTGCAAAGGCTGTTTTGTGAACACTGCAGTAGTATACTTTCTTGTCTCCTTCGTCCTGCAATTACATGGCAAATTAATGTTATTACTCCACTACAATTCTCAACATCAACGAAACCCTACCAGTTATTGGTCGTACTAAGAACCTGTTATTAGTTTAATATTATGCGATCGATTACCCGTTATTTCTTGATGTGATTATTGAGTAGTTATAATATTTTTATGAGCTAAGTGATAAATTGACCTTAACTTTAAAATGAAAGAGACAATATAACCCTACAATCTCATAAAGTGGTGGCGGGAGGGAGCACAATGGCGGCGGCGGCGGCGGCGGCGGTGGCAGCATTAGGTTTTGAAGAAGAAATATATGCTTGTCTTGGAGGGTATTTTTGTCATTTTATTTTCTGGTCATCCCTGAATTCATTTGGTCAATGAAAGAATTAGAGAGTTTAGTTATATCGTCACATATTTCTTAAGTTAAGGTTATTAGATTGACACATATAATAATTAGTTATGGTCAAATTGACACTTTCTGAGATTGCAGGGTTATATTAGCACTTTCAACCTTATAAATGTATTTTGCCCTATTTTTATTCTAGTTAATTTAAGAAGTGAAATATTTTTAAAGCTAAGTGGCGAGAGGATTTCAAAACCCTAGGTTTGGTTTCTGGGAGGGTGGTGGGAGAGGTGGCGTGTATGTGATGGTGGCGATAGGATGTCAAAACCCTAGGTTTGGTTCCTAGAGAGGTGGTGGATGGCATGGATGGCGCGGATGGCAGAGCGCTGGCGCGCGATTAACGTGCAGGCACGCGCGCTCAGGCCTTGCCCGCGCGTTCTTGAGGTCGAGAGATGTTTTCCCTCATTATTTCTTGCGCGCGGCCGCGCGGTTGATCGAGCGGGCTGCGCGGTCGGCCTTCTTCTCCCGGCCGGTTGGCCGTCCGGTCTTCGGTTGGTCGCCATGGGTGAACCATTGATCCGTTTCTGGAGTTCTTGTAGTCGATTTCATAGTGCTCGAGAAGATGAATCCAATGGTGCAGTATTTGAGGGCTGGTTCTTCTCGGATAATTCTCAGAACTCGATTCACACTTCCGGATCACAATTTATCCGTTTCTTTGTCTTCTACCACGTTCTGACTTGTGGCCTTCAATCTTCTACCATCCTTACGAATGACCTTCAATACAATACTCCATTGTGCTTACGAGCAATCTACAAATTAAGCTTACAAACAGGAATCTATATGCTCGTAAGGACCAAAAATCCATTAGACTCAACTAGGTTGCAAAATGAAGGATTTAGATACAAAAACCGAAAACGGTCATCTAAACCTCTTATGATATAAACCTACCTAAATCCAGCAATCTTGCCACAAAAACATAACAAAAGAGATGTTAAATGGTTCGAAAAACACATGCATTTGACGTCTCATCACTTTGGTGCCCAATTCTTGTATTTCTTCATGAAGTTGGGTGTAGAGCTTCTCATTCAATTCAACCATCATTGCCAGCTCATTTAAAATAGTTTTTGTTAGATTTTTTTGAATCTTTGACCCTCTCGGTATTTGGTATGATCACCTTATTGATAACCATTTCACCATTGTTTTGTGAGGACCCTATCCATTGACCTCTTGCCACGTACAATTCGTACAAGCCCTTGCCTTTTTGTCCCTCTCTTCCTTGTAAGATTTTTCAGCATGGAGACAAGAGCTTGGACTTGTTCTTTGATGATGCCTCAGAAAATCCGGCACCTATTCACTTTCGGACATTAATAAATTTCTCCCTACAACCAAGAAGAAAGGCACTCAGGTGGGGTGGTTTCTCGCCAGTACCAGCTCTGAAGCCTAAGTCAGTGGCGAGGAGTTTTAGTGTATGGATATGAGTAAAGTGATTAGATCCAGTGAACATACCTTCCTCTGTATGTTAGAGGTGTATTTATATGGCAGTCAAGAGTTGATTACCCGTGCTATGGAAAAACCTTCCACCACAGTCTCCTATTTTCAGCTATGAGGTTTATAGGGTCAAGCCCTTATAGGGTGAGCCACGCGATTTCCCCTACGATAGAGCTTTTCCCAATGCATTCATGACCTTCTTTCCATGTAGGCTCCTCCAGGAGTTCTTCCTTGTACGCGCTGGGCTTAGTTCTTGATTGCTAGGCTGGAAGCCCAAGTCCAGGTGGCGATTAGCCATTTTGGTCCAACACTCATCAAGTCCACCGGCACAGGTTCTGGACCAAAAGAGAGCGTGGCCTAGGGTTTAAATTATTTTGATATATAGTCATTTCTGAAGCGTGTCAGGCGATTTACTTGCCATTCCTTGTGATTGGAGGACGTTGGAGGCGGTTGCTACTTTTTAGGCGCCTTAACTCCCCACTCTCATTTTTATTTCTTCCGAAGCCTCGTCTTCTCACCATCCCATTCTCATCTTCTTTCTCAGGTACTTCTCACTCTTTCCTTCTTATTTTGTCTGATTTTTTCTTTCCTCCGCGGCATGGTAGTTCGAAAAGGCACTAGATAGAGTGAGGTTACTTACGAGACTCGACCCATTGAGCGTGATGCATGGTTTAGTCTCTTGAAGGTAACCCCAAGTGGGAAGAACCTTTTTCAAGATGTAGTCATTCTCCTAAGTCAGGCGCAGGCAGTTCTTCACGCTCCACTCGGAATCGTCCCAATCTACTTGGAATCGGTCAATAATTGTGGGCTTTAGTTCCCACTGACCATTTTTTCCGATTGGTCCTCTGCCTCTACCTTGAGTCTGTATACCAAATTCACCCAAACTCTATCCGGATAATTGTTTCTTTCGAGGTTCTATGCCGGTCCCAATCCATTTCTCTAATGATCGACCACTTCCGGTGGGTTTTTTTGGGCGAAAGAGCCCCTAGATTGGGTTCGTGTGAAGTTTTAGACTGGTGGTGCACTTTGATCAAACAAGATCTTCCCCGATCTCCCTTCTCACCTTGACTGGAAAGACCGGCTTATGCTTGTCAAAGAGGGGCTAGTGTTGGAAGACGCTTTTTGCAATAATCTCCACCCTTCTAGCTCTCCTCAGACCAAAGACAGTAAGCTTCAGGCCCGAAATCCATATACTTAGTCATTCCTCAATAAACTACTAACATCCGTTGGCGGATAGCCTTTTTCGGGAACATAATATGCATTTTTATGGTGCCGTTGTGCCTTCATCTATGCTTAGAAATATATAACTTGTACTTTTGCTGGCTGCTTGCCTCTTTGTTTATGCTTATTAGGGGTGCTTATCGAGCGAGTCGATCGCGAGCAGAGGGTTGCTCGACTCGACTCGCGAGCTTTTTTAGCCTTGCTC
>JAULKM010102577.1:0-25528 GCA_032355605.1 Rubia tinctorum | reverse complement strand
TACCTAAATCTAGCAATCTTCCAACAAAAAGATAACAAAAGAGATGTTAAATGCTTCAGAAAACACATGCATTTGACTTCTCATCAGCACGTAACTGTCCAGAGTTTACACATGCTTAGATGTTGGATATTGAACTGTAAAATGTTGCCACAATCGATAAAGGAATAAGGTAACAAGAAGGATTAATAAAAAGTGTTGTTTTTGGTTAGTGAACAAAAAACTAATGTTCGAATCTAAGAGTAAGTCATCAGTTGCACCAGAATACGTAGGAGTATGACTTCTCAGAGGTTAAGATGATCTTAGTTGAATTACTTCAAGAGGAGATTAATAATTAAACAATGAAGGATACAAAGCTCAAATATTGAAAGTGTTACCTTGCAAATAAAACTAAGGCTGTGTAGCTTTTGCAATAACTTGTCATCTTGAAGATTAAGATCTTGATCACTTCCAAAGAAAACATGTTGAGCATTGACTGCACCTCTTTGGCCCCTTTTATCCAAGGAAGTACTGCCACTACCAGATAATCTGTCCATGTAATACTTGTTAAATTTCAAATCTACATCCCCCGTGAATTTGTAAAAGTCATTGACAATTATATTGGGATAAGCCTTAGATATAGTGGAGGAGCCCAATGCTTCGGCGCACTAGTCTCTGCTCTTGAATTAGTAAAGCTCACAGATCCTTGATTTGGGCCCTAATAACATACATATAACTAATCAACAGACTCAAAATAGACAACATATATATATTCTTCTAATGGGAAAACGGACAGGAAACAAAAATGGCACGGTATAAGTTTGTTGTTTTCATTTGTGCATGGCACGTGCATGTCATAGTATTATTGTCATGTTTTTAACCCTAGTATTAATTTTATAAATTCAAATGAATCTTCAACCATAAAAACGAATTTAAATATTTCAGATCATATCTTTCTTTTGACAATCCAATGGAATATTTAAGTTTCATTGCTCAGCTTCCCATTTCCACCATCTATCACCCCTGGCACCTTCCTCTTTGGAAATTCAAATTCCCTTCTGCTTTAAGAATTATGTGCATGTCTAGTCGTACATCAATTCCTAGTTTGAAATTGTCATTGTTTTCAAAGTAGTTGAGCTTTATTTACACTTCCAAATCCATTGCTAAAGTTTATGCATGTTTTTTATGTGTAACTATCTGGATGTTAGTAATGCTTCCGCGTTGGATATGGAATTGTAACTGTTTTTATGAAATTAAAAATATTATAATTTGAAATATTTTTTATGACAACAAAGATTAAAATTATTAATTATATTTGGATAATTAATTTTTAAACATTTTGATAAGTGTTTATTAATGCATTGATCGTGGAAAGGTTGAATTTTTTCAGAGAAAGTTACTTATTTGATTACCTACTTCCAAACACATTCAATTTTTTTTACCGGAAAACGTCATTTTTCTTTATAATTGTATGCACGCAATTGTCCAAAGTTTACACCTGTTTTGGTGTTGGATATTGAACTGTAAAATTTTGCCACAATCAATAAAGGAATAAGGTTACAAGAAGGATTAATAAAAAGTGTTGTTTTTGGTTAAATAAACTACTGTTTGAATCTAAGAGTAACTAGTTGATAAGTTTCACCAGAATACGTAGGACTATGACTTCTAAGTTAATTTGTAATTATAAAATTTTTATATTTGAATCCTAGTAATCAATTAATGCTCCAACATCAGTCCAAAAATAGACTTCGATCACCAACACTGTATTATAAAAAACAAGATCAAGTACAGTCAAATACCAGTGCGGGTCGTGCGCCCACATTGGGCCCAAATTTATCAAGGGCCCAAATTTAATTTTATTAGCCCTTTAAATTTTATAAGGTTTCAGTCTTTTTACTTCTATAAAAATCTCAATGAATTAGCAAGGTTTTCTGCAAAATTGCCGCAAAAATGCTGCGAATCAGAATAAGGGATGAGGAATTTTTTTTTAAAAAAGTGCTATTGAAGAAGTACAAAGATCAAGAACACATTCAAGATGCTTCTCCTCTCCTCCTACTTTCTATTTAACATAAAAGTGTGACCGATTGGCACTAACCACCTTAACCGCCCCTCCATCACCTTTCTCCTTCACAGCTCCCTTTGTCACCTCTTAGCTCAGATTAATGACTCCCCTGTTAACTGCTATTGCTCATGCTGCATCTTAATCCTCCTCAATTATCAATCCTTTTTATATTGACTTTAAGACCCCGGAGTCATGAAAAATCACCCCCTTTACACAAAGCTTGTCCTCAAGCTTCAAACTACGGAAACTTTTGTTTCATAACCTCAACATCTTCCCAAGAAGATTCTTCATAATGAAAATCCTTCCACTCCATTAACCACCATACAACCCCCTTATTATACCTAAAGATCAGAATTCTTTTAAGAATTTTAGACGGCTCAAATACTAAACTATATATTGTCAAACTCTTCTTCGTGAATTTGTTCCTGTGTTAATGAAGGTTGCTCTACATATTTTGATTCAAATTCCAAGACTACTACCCACATAGATGACAACAGTCCAAATCTTGATCAAACATTTAAAGGATATGTTCGAAATCCTCTAAGTGGCATGGAAGGTCCTATCACTAGGGCAAGAACGAAGCTTAGAGATGTGGACATAAATGCTTTAATGGGTCAACTTCATGATGGATAATTAATGAAGAAATCAACATCGACAAGTTCTAGGATTAATTGTTCAAGAGTATCGAGGAATTGATGACATCATGAAGAACACTATACTCTCTTTTCCCACCTGGTTTTTAATGAGGTTGTGTGATCGTTGTAAACTATTGTAAATTTTTTATTTTGAATTTTTTGATTAAAATTCAGCCATTTGGGCTTTTCAAGGATTTAATCTCGAAATTAGTCCATTAGAGTTTAGAATATTCAGTTCTGATATGACTAGAATTAGATTTGGTAAGATTAGATAAGGCAATATTCATCAAAGGTTTATCTTGGAATAATTTTGTCCATATTCACCAAAGTTTAAGTATTTTAGTTAGATATGGTTTTAGTTTCTTAAAACTGTCATAAGTTATCTTAGTTTCCGATAGAAATTGCCAAATCCGGTTCTATTGAAATTAGGGTTTGGCCGATTTCAGCCCTATAAATAGGGGGGTTGGCCGAGTTTTGATCACCTTTTTATCAATCAAATGTGCAGAATTTTGAGTTTATACTCTTTGCTTGCGTGTGTTTTCATTGTTGTTTAATCTTGTGGGTTAATTAAATATTAATACCATTTGTGAACTAATCCCGTGGGCTAGTTAGGACACAAAATTTTGAGTTGAGAGCAGTCCCGAGGGCTAATTGTGATTAATTCGTGTGATCTAGTGAGGGTTTACAAATACCTTTATTCGGTCAAAATTTGAATTCCGCAATGCAGAGCTTCGCAAGGAGATTCATATCATATTTCATACTTCACAAGTGTCGGTCACAGAAAAATTTCTTACCTTGTTCATTACTTGGGCCAGATCTACTGGACTCACCCAATTGTTCCAGATCTGGACTAATCGCTGCTAGGATCCACCACCACCGTGCAGTTGGATTCACAAGTTCCCATAAAAGAATATTTAGCATTTGTTGAAAGGGTTTTTAAGAGAGATAGTAAGATCGGAAAAATATCACATTCACAGAATTAATTTTAAATAAATTTTTTGAGTATATATTATTTTCACATTAGCGTTTGTAATATTAGAAAATAAAAAGACTAGTTGTCCCATATGGTTTCACAAGCCTTCATTCTTAAATTCATCACGATTTGGAAAATTTGTTCCATACTTTAGGTATAATTAATGACATGAGTTGAAATCGTGCTTGTTTTATTTTTTAACTCGTACCGCCTTTTCATTTCAGTGCTTGTCAAAGTCCACCGACCCCAATTCCAACTATAGTTTTCCATCTAAAATTGGAAAAAGCTCCCTAACCACTAAAAGCTGGTTCATTACTTAAAAAAAGGAAAAAGGAGCATGCATGTGCAATTCTATATGAAGATCGCTAAGTGAACTACTAGAAAATTTATTTGAACCAATTTCTTGAAATTCCATTCCTCAATTTCCTATGTTTCTATTTCCAACTTAACAAGATGATTTTAACAACGATGCCGGAAAATTTACCTGGACAACCGGTTTTGTTTGCTGGGGCTCATTCTCTCAAGGTAACCGGATGTTTTTGTTTGAAAACTGGCTGGTTTCATAATATATCTTCTATTTTGGCTTTTGTTGTTATTGTTATTTTGTCAGTAATAATTTTTTTTTGGTCATTTTGATGCATAAACCCGATTCATAATTGTTTCCATGAGAATATCACCTCTTAACATATCATTGAATAGTGAAATTCAATCCATTTTAACATGGAACTGAAATTCTAGTGCAGAACAATTTTGATGGCATTCAATTTTTTGAAGACTTTGAGGTATTCATGTACTATGAGAATCGAAATGAGCTTTTGTCCAATACAACAATTAAAGAGTTTCATCAAATACCCAAAGAGGAAACAAGATTAAGAGTAGTGTCAAAATGGTGTTTGAACATCCGATGGTACAGTACATCATTAAGGTTTTGAAGAGCAACATCGGAATAATTAGTTTTGACTTGAAGTTCAAGTTTACTTTATATTGGGGTCTTATTTAGATTTGATTTTTACTTCGTCTTTGTCCTATGGAATTACTGAGGCGGTGGGATCAAAGGATTGTTCAACTCACTTAGTTTAGTGTTTGTTTGTTGTTAATTATCCAAGACTCAATGTACTTCCTCCATCTCATAATTATTTTAAATTGATTAAAATTATTTTTAGCTATTAATATATATTTCAAAAATGATAAAAGTTGATATTGTGAAAATAGATGTTACAAGAATTCTAACAAGGTCCTACATGATAGTATATTATCTTATATTACTTGAAATTTACTTTCAAATTAAATAATTTTGACGAAATGAGTAGTATCTACGCAAAGGCCACTGATGACAGAAGGAGTACAGTATACATGTAATATACGTATTGATATTTATGTGGTGAGTTCCCATTAAGAAATAATGGGCGCCTTAGTTTGTGACTAGTCAAAGTTTCTTTGTTCCTGCAATGAATCTCCCTAATTTGATCTGGGGTAAAGCACTAGTTAGTGGAGAGTGGCCTATTAAAGGTATCAGTCAAAGGCGGTTATATCATTTTTTCAAGGAACCGCCTTCCCGAGGAGGTTCGGATCAGAAACTCTTGGAAACAAGTCCTATAAATAGATGAAGACAGTTCAACTAGGAAACAAGGTGGATTTTACAAAACTGTCTTTGAATACTTCCAATTAAAGGCAGTTGTGTCAAATTTCCTCATTATTGTTGTCAACCGATTTCGACTACATGTCTTTGTGAATTCGATAGAAACCGAATGGTTAAAAATATGACGTCAATATCGGTAGTAACTGACACAACCGGCATCTGCGATGCACCGCCAACCTTTTGGAAAGTCTTGACAAAAAAGGCATTTTGGTATTGTATATCAATGTGGCTCTGTAATTCTAGCAAAATGACTGACGTCGCTAATATGCCTTCGGCCCAATATAAGCGATGTTGACTACATGTCGGGTACGGTTTGGTATTGTTATTATAACCAAGCCGATATTGGAGCCCATCTCCCCTGTCTTCCCATAGTCCACAGCCGTCCACTGGCCGACCTTGGTTACTATTTAGCGTAACCAAAATGGAACCGACGTGTATTCGATGTCAGCTAAGGAATATTATTTTACTTCGGTTATATAAAAAGCGAGGTAAAGTGACCACTTTTTACCCCGGATTTAAATAGCCGAGGTAAAAAATATTTTTAACTGTTTTTTCTTCAAAAATCGAGGCAAAAGAATTTTTTTACCTTGATTTTTAGGAATTTTTCTTAAAGAGTTTGTTTTTCTAATAATGTCACTTATTTACCCAATTCGGAAAAATAATCCGTAAATACTTTTTACTGGAAAATTACATTTTACTGTTTGATTATATGCACATTCATTGCACACAATTGTTCAGAGTTTATACAAGCTTGGGTGCTAGATAATGAAATGTTAAGTTTTTTCACAATCAACAAGGGAATGAAATAATAGGATGGACTGACAAAAATGTGTTATTTTTTGTTAGTGGACGACAAACAAATATTTTAATCTATACTTTTTCTTTCTCATAAGTAATGAGATATGACACGTAGATGACACAGTAGTGGTGTAGTATTCTCAATAGTGCAGGGCTTGTAAATGCATAGTTTTAGTGTACAATGGTGCTTTAAACTGTAGTATTAACATAAGAAATTCAAATCATTGTTCAACCATAAAAATGAATTTAAATCTCCTAGATCCTATATTTCTTGAGACAATTCAAGGGACTTTAAGTAGCATTGTGCACCTTCTCGTTTCCACCACTTACCGCCCCTGTCACTTTCCGCTTAGTAATTCAAATTGCGCTTTTGCTATAATAACATTGTGTATGTTCAGTCTTACGTCAAATCTTGGTTGAAAATTTTCATTGTCTGCAAACTAGCTGAGATTTGTTTAAATTTAAAATTCCACTACAAGATTTTACGAATGTTTTCCACATATAACTATCTGAATATTTCTAATGCTTTCGTGTTAGATATTGAATCTTAGTTTTTTTTATTAAAAAATAATTAGAAATTTTTAATAGGAAAATAAGGTGAAATCCAGTTTTATGTCAACAACTATAATAGTTTTAACTATATTTGAGCTATATTTTAAGATCAACTATTCAAAAAATTTAACAAGTGTTTTCCGATATATTTTTCTTAGAAAGATTGATTTTTTCCCCAAAAAAAGTTACTTATTTACTCAGTTCCAAAAAAACAATCACTTTCTACAAGAAAATTATATTTTGCAATTTGATTTTATGAACGTTTAGTGCACACCATAGTTTGGAGTTTACACGTGTTTGGGTGCTTGATATTGAAGTGCAAATTTAGTCACAATCAATAAGGGACTGAGGTAAGAAGAAGGTTTCAGAAAAAAAGAAGACATGATTGTTTATGATGTCTATTTTTTTATGAGAAGTGATGATTGTAGTTCAATAGTCTCTACTTGAGATACTTTTTTCCTATGGATTTAGCTGGAATTATTGATTTCACACTCTTAACCATATTAGAAATTGTAGAAAATTTTAATTTCTTTTAGTTGCACAGTATAATCTCCAAATGTAGAAATGGGTTGCATAACAGACAAACAACCATTCCTCAAAACAAAAACAAAAACAAACAAAAAATTCCAAACACCTTAAATAAGTTTGAATTTCTTCATCAAACTCATCGGTGGAACATATATCATTCTTCTAACCAAGTCAATCAAGATCTCAAATACCAAAGGTGAGAAGAAATTGTACACTTTTCTAACACTTCTAGCACCTAATCATAAAAAACATTTCATATTCTCAAACAACCCATAGCATAAATGAAGTAAAGAACAACATAAATGGCACAATAAATACTTTACAAACAATGATCATGAAAGGGTAAAAATAGAGTCTTATTACATGGGTTTGGAAGCTTCAAACAATTGCTCCCAAGTGATAACTTTAGCTAACACAAATCAAACTAACATTCATGGACAAATTCATACATAAATAAAGAGAGAAAAGATGAAGATAAATGAAGAACTAGGGTTTTTGGAGGATGATTTTCGGCCAAGAAAAGGTTAGAATGAAAATAAGATAAGGGATATTTATAGTACAAGTTGTGGTGAGAAGACTAGTCAAAGAGCAAGTCGGGCGTGCGGGGCGAGTGCTGGCTACGGCAATCGGGCGAGCGCGCATGAGCTGGGTCGTGCCCGTAGGGCGGTGGGATACGTGCAGGCTGCAGCGCCCGGGCGGGAATGCACGCTGGATGCAGTGTGCAGGCATGCAAAAATAGGAGCCGAGTTCTCAATTTCCATTCTGGGGCTAGTTTTCCTCAGCTTTTGGGGTGCTCGGGCGTACGGTTGAGCTCCCGGGTCCTGCGCCCAGTCTTCTTCACCCAACTGGTCGGCTGGTCGGTCTTCCTTCTTCAAATTCCATCGCTACGGGTGAACTTTTGATCCATTTTGAGAGTTCTTGTAGTCAATTTTATAGTGCTCGAGAAAGAAAATCTAGTGGTACCACCCTCAGAGGTTAGTTCTTCATTAATTATTCCCAGAACTCGGTTAAAACTTTCTGATCACAATTCATCCGCTTCTTTGTCTTCCTTCTCCGACCCTTTTATCTTCTACCATGTTTTGACTCGTGGCCTTCAATCTTCTACCATCCTTGCAAATGGCCTTCAATAAAATACTCCAAAGTGCTTAGGAGCAATCTACAAAAAGGAATCTAAATTCTCGTGAGGACAAAAAATCCATTAGACTCAGAATAGGTTACAAAATAAAGGATTTAGATATGAAAAAAAAAAGGTTATGTAAACCCCTTATGATGTAATATTACCTAAATCTAGCAATATTCCAACAAAAACATAACAAAATGGATGTTAAATGCTTTGGAAAATACTTGCATTTGACATCTCATCAAATCCCCCACACTTAAGCCTTTACTCGTCCTCGAGTAAACAAGAACAAGCAAAGAACTAAGCATAAATTATCATGCAAAGATTTTCCCAAAACACCAACATTTGTTTCTAGACTACCCTAGCCCCCAAGACATAAGAATCTCTCACAGTCTCACATCCCAAAGCCGAAGATAACATAAACAACCATCATACCAATCAAAGGTGAGGCCCAAAATACAAGTATAAAACTAGCTTACTCAACCAAAGAAGCTACAAAATAGACAAACTAAGAGAAGCATACAATGTTTCAATTTCTCTCATTTCCTCTCGTTTTGCCTAGGAGCCCTCTCGGGTTTTCATCCTAGCTTCACACTTATTTTTTTATCTTTTTTCAATGCTCACCCTCATCCTTTTCCACGCCATTTGGCCTCTTATTTTTGCATAGGTTGCCCTTTCTAGTTTTCGACCTATCTGGGCCCCTCAATTTTACCTAAGTTGCCCTCTCGGGTTTTCAACTTAGCGGGATTTTTTTTCCAAACAAAAAAAATCAAAGTAGAGCATATGCACACTACAATACAATAAAATGAAACATGTTTCCCTCCTCCACACTTGAAACACACATTGTCCTCAATGTGACAAAAGGACAAGATAAAGAAATAAGGGAGATAGAAAAAATAACAACTCACAACTAGGACCTTAAAGGTCCTTCCCGGTGGTAGCAATGCTCACTCCTCAATGAATGTTATCTCCTCCATGTTCTCGAACTCCATCCGATATGCAACCTCAACCCATCCATTATAAATCCACAACTATGCAAGTCTCGATCAACACCCACTAAAAGCAACAACTAGTAGTAGTACTCCTAGATGGTGGTTTTGTTTTTGGTGTTTGTTGGTGAATTATGGTGGTATTTTATGGTTTTTCGTAATATTTTTAGGATAAGGGCGAGGCAATTTTTTAAATTTATTTTTTCAAAATAAAAAAATCTAGTAAAACAATTTAAAACTCGGGTTGCCTCCTGAGAAGCTTTGTATATTTAAGGTCGTCGGTACGACCCTAATGTTATTCATATGGTGAAGGTTTGAACCTCTTCACCATGAGTATCCAAAAGTATAGAGGTGGGGGTAGAAATCTTCCAAGAGGGAAATTTTGTGGAGGTGGAGTTGGTCTTAAAGGAGATGGATGGTTTGAAAGCTTGGCATAATCATTTGGCTCCCCAATTGTCTCCTCCAAAAATCCCAAAAATGGTGGAGTTGGTTTAATTGGTGGAGGTGGGGGTATGATGGTAAGAATAATGAATATAGGACAATCATCCCTTGCTCAATTTCTTTTTCATCGACAACCAATTCTTCATCCCCTTGGACCTCATCTTCAACTTCCTTCACCATCGTGCTCATCAAGGTCAAAGTATTTTTCCCTTGGCTCCGGGCTCACCTCTGATTGTGATGGAAGCTTTCCTAAATCTCTAGACTCCAACCGGCCCATAGATGATGTAATTTAACTAAATTGTATTTCTAAAATTTTTAATCTCGCGGAAGAGCGGTCCTCCACATTTGTGATTCTATATGTGGTCTGGTTTTCCAAGTTAGTGACCATATTTTTTTATAGCATGTAAGAGCTCCTCATACTCCGACCTTGGCTTTCCTTCTCGAGGTTAGATGACTCCACTCCCTTGGTTAGGGTTGTTGTGGCGTAGCATAAGGTTATGAACGCCAATAATATTGCTCATAGTGTTGGTTTTTTGGTGCATTCCTATACTGCGAATCTGAATTACCACTCCACTATGGATTGTAAGAATCATAGTATGAATACCATTCTTAAGATCCTTGACCTTGGAAACCAACAACTCCAACCTGTTCATAGCACTCCTCATGGTACCCTTGGTTTCGAAAACAAAGGGTTCTATTCTCCTCGTAGTACTCCTCTCTCAACAAATAACAAGACTCAGTATGATGGTCGGAATGACAAATCCTATAAAAGCTTGCTTGGTGACCCTCTCTTCTCATCATGAATTCCCTCACAAAGAATTATTCCATTTTTTTAAAATTCAAAAATTCAGAATGGTAGTGCGATAATTCTTGGTAGAAGTACATCAAGAACTCAAGCAATACATACTTCAAACAAAAGAAAATAAAAACAAATAAGCACAAATAATTTGGTGTTGTAGTGCAAGGGTTCTCAGTTCTTATAATAAGCATGTACCATAAACCAAGAACAAAGGCAATACCTTCTTCCAAAAAACAACAAACACAAAACAAGAACAAACAAAGAGAAACACAAAATAGAAAGATCTACACTAACACTCAACAAAATACGCCTTTTACCGACAGCGGCACCAAAATTTGGGAGGCCTTCGTCGTGCCTCTCAAAGATAGTATTTATAGGCCCTAATTGCGGCTAACTACTAGAAAATAGCTAGTGGCAAGTTGGGGTCATCCACGAGGAAAAGGGGGTTTTATCGAGTGTTAAATGTAGTTAAAAACCACACGAAGAAGTCACTTTACGTGTGTGGTAACAAAGTGGGGGATTTTGGTTTTGGAAAACACAATGCTTACTTTAAACTACTAAATTAAGAAACAGTTATAGAGAATGTTGCAAATACGATCACACTAGCACAAAAGATGTAATTAAGATGAGAACTAGTCTTGGGCGCAATTGGTTTACATTTCTAGTTATCATTTGATCATCGACTAATTATCCTATTTTTATGCATTAATCACATATTGTGGAGAACTTATCAACACATTTCAAGGATATTTCTCGCCTCTCCTCTGTTATAGTTAGAGGGCGATCAGCGCCACACAATAACCCTTACCCTCTAGTCACCCTAGACGATCGACGTCATAGACTTCCCCGTGAATAGAAATACACATGGAGAACCAATAAAACTAACACAATATCCTACAAGCGAGAAATATCAGGATAGCACAAATATATCTACTAACAAGGACTGCGAGGATCGACCTTCGTGCTAATCGTTATTAGTGAGTCACATTGATAATTAGTCAAACACATTCAAATTCATCTCAAATCTAAGAAATTTCATCAATCAATAGTCATAATTAGTTTTCACACCCAATTATAACCTAACATCAACTAACGATAATCACATCGATAAAAAGTCAAAGTATCTCGGGTTTGACCAAAACCCTAGCAAATAATTAACCCATAATCATAAACTAGTTGATCATTCTAGTCTAAATCATGCATTAACTACACAAGAAAGCACAAAATATACTCGATAATCAATGCACAAAATAGGATAAACCAAGTCTCACAATATCATGCTAGAAATGCTTACCAATTTCTCCCAAGATGAAATCTAGCTTTAATAAAGAAAAACCATAACAAATCTACAATAATCCATGGGAAAAGTACAAAAACTAAAAATAGATGAATAAAAACCAGGGTTTTTAGTTCCCAAGTCAGGCTTACACAAATGAGGAAGAAGGGGGTATTTATAGTCTAAGAATTAAAAGAGAAAAGCAATAAAATGGCTAATGGGCTCTTTGACATGGACCATGTCAAATTAACACTGGCTGTGTCAAGCCTTCTGCTCATCTTCTACCAATTTCCAGAATAATTGGCCTTCTCATCAAAATTCCATCGTCACGGGTGAATCGTTGATCCGTTTGGAGAGTTCTTGTAGTCAATTTTATAGTGTTCGAGAAGACAAATCCAATGGTACCACCCTCGGAGGTTGGTTTTTTCGGATTTTTCCCATAAATCGGTTCAAACTTCCGGATGACAATTCACCCGCTTATTTATCTTCCTTCTCCAAACCTTTTAACTTCTACCACGTTTTGACTCGTGACCTTAAATGTTCTACCATCCTTGAGAATGGCCTTCAATAAAATACTCCAAAGTTCTTACGAGCAATCTAAAAATAAAGCTCACAAAAAGGAATCTAAATGCTCTTAAGGACCAAAAATCCATTAGACTCAAAATAGGTTACAAAATGAAGGATTTAGATACAAAAATAAAAAAACGGTTATCTAAACCCCTTATGATGTAAACCTACCTAAATATAGAAATATTCCAACAAAAAGATAACAAAATGGATGTTAAATGCTTTGGAAAATAAATGCATTTGACGTCTCATCAGCTTTGAATTCAATGATTGCTTTGGATTCAATGTTTCTTAGGGAATTATTTCTTTTCATGACTGATCTGTTCCTAAAATAATGTGTTAACCAATGTATTTAGCACACTTATTAGTATTTTTTGTATGGTTGATTGCTAGGTTTAGCTAGGTATACATCACAAGGGGTTTAGATAGCCTTTGTTGATTTTCTTCCTAAATCCCTCGTTTTGTAGATTTAGTTAAACCTAAAGGATTCCATGTCTTTAAGAGAATCTAGATCCTTTTTTGTGAGCTTCATTGCAAATCGCTCGTAAGCACTTTGGACTAGAAGGCCAGTCACAAGAATGGTAGTAGATATTTGAAGGTCATTCAAAAGAATGGTAGTAAACTAAAGGCCATGTGCTTAATCGTGATAGTAGATGGAAATGCACCAAGGAGAAAGGAGTTGAAGCTCAGACAAAGTTGAAGACTGGCATGGTAGTGTTCTACAACACGGTCAGTGCTAGCCAAAATGGTGGTGTGCCTAACTATTAGCACGGGCCGCAAGGAATTACAAAGCCCGTGTCGTTCAAGAGGATCGTGCGGCTAAGTATGAGTATGGGCCATGTCCTTTTGCACGTCACTTGCACCTTAAATATCAAAGACTCTAAGACCAGCTCGTACCTCGTGACATTTTGCACGACTGCGCCATCAGAAGGCCAAAAATTCAGCTCCAGCCCACAGCTCATATGAATCGCATGGGTCGTGCCGCTTAGACGACCAAAATGAGCTTCAAGCTAGTGTCCTACAAGGAATTGCATAGTCGCTCCACTCATATGCACAAGAACGCCTTTCCAGCCGACTGTTGTGTGCTATTGCATGGGTCATGTCACACGGGCTGTGTACTATTGCACGAGTCGTGCTGCCGTCCAGCCTAGATTTAATCTACTTTATGGGCCTCTTTAAAACCATTTCCTACCTACTATGTAAAGAGCCTCTATCTACTAGGGTTTAGAAAGTAGGCATTAGTTGTAATTTCTATTCTCTTAGTTTCTAAGAGTAGGTAGACAGAGAAAGGCAATAACCCTTCTTTCTTCTTTTAATCTTCCTAGTTTTTCCCTAAGGAATTAAATCCAATGGAAATATTAGGTTCAATACTTAGGGAGTAGTTTATTTTCTTAGGGATTTAATACGTATTCATTACTTGGTAGAGATTTTGTTAGATTCTAAGTCTCATTATCCTTGCATGTTTATGAATATTATGCTTGATTTAATCTTTACATTCTTGCGAAATTCATGTTAGATATTAAATTATACACAATAGTTATATGTTTCATGTATGGTGCTAGGCTTGTTGCCCTTAGGAGTGTTCGGTTAGGATATGCAGGATCTTAAGTCCTGGCTACGTGAGTTCATGCACGTAAGCCGTGAGAACCAAATTCATTTGTGTGTATGACTAATTTCAACTAGGTCAGGAACCTCGATAGATAATGCATGATAGTTTGTAGCAACTAGGGTTGTAGGATAGAGACCATCGTCGTTTCAACCATACACTCATCATGAGAAGCCGATCCCTTTGCATGTATAAGACTAGGGAGAGGCGTTCATAGTTGAGGCTCGGGGTGTAATTCTTTATGGGAAAGAGAAGCCCAGATCAGTTTGATCACACGATGCAATTTCCCTAATTACAGAGGTTTTTAGTAGAATATACGTGAGAACATTTGTGTCACGTTAAGCAAATATTGTACGTCTTATAATTAACAGAATCTAGGATCAAGGTCTTCTACCAGTCATGTTACGAAAATGTTCCCAAGCCATGCTTGCAGCACTGACTATTTTGGACACGCAGTAGGAGTGACGACCAGATTTCTAGCATCTCTGTGGACGACCCCGGACTTGCAACTAACTACCGTTTCTTATTTTTGTAGTGAGTACGGGAGAAACAAATAAATTTCTATCTTTGCATCTAGTGCTTCGATGGTAAGTAGATTTCTCTTGGTTTATTAGTGACCCTGCGGGGTACGGATCAAATATTTGAGCCACTGTCGGGGATGATAGTTTAAATATTTATTTGTTAACTTGCATTACTAGTTAGTAGAGTAGTTAGTATTGTTTTTATTATGTAGATTAGTTTTTTTTGTGTTGAGTTTTCTTGATAATTATTCTTGTTACTTCTTATCTATTTGGTAGTGTTTTCTCTTTGGATTGTTAATGTCAATTTTCTTGTTTATGGTACATACATGTACCATGAACATAGGAACTCCGGCTATTTTGAAGAAATGGTTGAGATGGAACAATCAGACACTTAGGGAGTTGATGGCTCTAAATCAGGAGAGTCAACCTCTTTGCATAGTCTTCCTGCTTTTGCTGAAGAGTGGTGTGATCCAATCCTTGTCCACTTTCCATGGGATGGCCGGAGAGGACCCGAACAAGCACCTCTCATAATTTCATTTGGTTTGTACCAATATGAAACCACTGGGAATGTCGGAGGAGTACTACAATCTAAAGTCATTTACTTTTCCACTGCGAGACGTAGCTAAGGATTGGTTCTATTACCTTCCACCGGGTTGCATCACTTCTTGGACATGAAGCGGAGATTTATTAAGAAATACTTCCCGTCTTCAAAGTCTGTGGGTTTGAAGAAGTAACTTTCCAATATATCGCAACTGGTGAATGAGTCCTTTTATGAGTACTGGGAGAGGTTCAAGCAACATTGGCTAGTTTCCCTTATAATCCATTCAAGAAAGGAGACCTTGTCTATTACTTCTTTGAAGGCTTATTCGATGAAGACATGTGCATGAATAATGGGGCATGTAATGTTTCTATATCGAAGAAAAGCTCCAAAGATGCAAGCGTATTGTTCAAAAAGATGGCTAACGATGCAAGGCAATTTGGTACCGGATCTCATGTGAAGACTTTAGAGGAGCCATCTTATTCTCCCAAGCTCCAGGAACAATTCCAAGCGATTGATATGAAAGAGATTATGAAAGGGAGAACTCAATATGTGAAGGTGTGCGGCATTTGTAGTCTTGAGTTTCCAAGTGGTTAACAACTTCAAGGAAGTGAAGGCCTTGGATTTCCATGGTGGAAATAGGCAATTTTCTTGGGGCCAATATTATCAGTTCTGAGGGAACCAAGGTGGACATAAGAAAGACCCCTATGCAAATTACTTTAATTCCCGATGTCGTGGCCACCCCAACTTCCAGTGGTGTGAGTACAACCGAAGATAGAATCGAGGTGCACCACCTCAACCCTACCGGAGAGGAGAAAGGATTTCCAAACCTAACACTAATTTATACAAGTCAGACCAGAAGGAGATCCTCGAGGTAATCGAACTATTTGCAAGGAATAATGATGTGTTCGCATAGGGAATGAGAAGGGAGATTCAAGAGCTCAGCACAAGAGCCTTTTCAAGTATTAAGAACCTTGAAGTGAAAGTTGGTCAACTTTCCACTTTGGTGAGCTGACTTGAGGCTAGGGAATCTGGAAAGCTACCATCCTAACCCGAGGTTAATCGATGCAATGAGAGTGCCTTGAAATTGAGAAGTGGGAAAGAGGTACACGAGGTTGAGAAGGAGGTCATGTAAGAGGATGAAGAATTTGTGGAGAGCAACAAGATCGACCTCGAAGAAGAAGATATAGTAGTTGAGAAGGAGCCCTAAAAGTAGCTCCCCACCACCAAGGCAAGGATGAACCCTCCACCACCATTTTTTAGTACTCTACAGGAAAGGCCAAAGGTGGCAACCAACAAAGCTCAAATTAGCCAAGTCTTGAGAAGTTTGAGGTTATTTTTCCAATTCTCGATGTCATTAAACAAGCTCCCTAATATGCTAATTTTTTGAAAAATGCTTGCACTAAAAGAAGGAACAAACCAACTAGAAAAGTAGGTCAATTGAAAATAGGGGTAGTAGCCAGCTCATAAGAACATACCTAAAAAGTGAGATGACCACGGAATGTTTTTATCCCTATTTCTCTAGGTGGTAAATTGGTGAAAAATGCTACGAATGACTTAGGTGCCTCTATCAATATTATCCTATTTAGCTTAAATGAAAATCATAACATATGTGAGCTTAGGGACACTATGGTTATTGTCCAACTTTCTAACCATTCAAAAGCTAGCCCTAGAGGTATAGTTAAGGATGTTATGGTTAGGGTAAGTAAGCTAGTGTTTCTGGCAGACTTCTATGTCCTTTATGTATGATCTGCATTTAAAAGCATTTGTTAACCTGTGCAATTGACACGTTTATTATTATGTTTTGGTTGGTTGATTGCTACTTTTAGTTAGGTTTACAATACAGAGGGTTTAGATGATCGTTGTTGGTTTTCTTATCTAAATCCCTAGTTTTGTAGACTTAATTGGATCTAATGGACACTATGTCCTCACGAGCACCTAGATTATGTTTTTGTGAGCTTATTGGTAGGATGCTCGTGAGCATATAGAAAGTCATTCGCAAGGGTGGTAGTAGACAAAAGACCAAAAGTCAAACTGTGGTAGTAGATGGAAGCAAGCCGAGAAGAAGAAGAAGTTGAAGAGAAACAAAGGAGGAACCAGCACGGCCATGCAATACAACACATGTCATTCCGAACAACACGATGGTGCCCAGTTTCTTTGGCACATACCGCAAGGATCAACATGGCCCATGCCAGCTAGTTTTTTTGTGCGGCTAAGTATGGGCATGCGTCGTTCCTTTATACATGTTTTGTGCTGAACCAAGTGCAAATGTTCAAAGACCAGCCGTAAAATTTTGCACACCCGCATTATCAGTCTTGAAGAAATCAACTCCCAGCCGACAGCCCGTAAGAATATACACGACATGTGTTGTTCAGAAGAGGAAATCATGTGATGTGCACCTTTATGCAAGCGTTAACCAATGCATTTGACACATTTATTATAATATTTTGTTTGGTTGATTGCTAGTTTTAGTTATGTTTACATAAAAAAAATGTTTAGATGACCATTATTAGTTTTCTTATCTAAATCCCAGATTTTGTAGACTTAATTGAATCTAATATATACCTCGTATACACAAGCACCTAGCTTTTACTTTGTGAGCTTACTAGTATATTTATCTTGAGTATTTCGACATCATTTTGTAGAAAGCGATCTTCCAGAGTGGTAGAAGATAGATTTGAACCAGAAAAGGCGGAGTCGGAGTAAACAAGGTAAAAACATAAGGCGTCATCAATCGGCACTAAACGGCCGAACTAGCCGACCGGCCGACTAGCCAGCATGAACCATCCTACCGGAACAAGGTAATTTAGCCGGCACGAGAGTCCCTCTCTAGCATGGCCCATGCTAGGGATGGCTATCACGGACCGTGCCAACCAGCATAGGTCGTGCCACACCCCTTTCGTACGGATCGTTTAGCACCAGCCGGCCCGTGCACCTAAATCACTCAAGAGGCTAAATTTGGATATAGATTGCGGCACTTCACACAGTTCGTGTCGTTTATACTCCAAAATTCAAAGACCATCCCACGTGGTGCGAAGAACAACATGGAGCGTGTCGTTCAAATGATTAAAAAAATGCTTCCAATTGATGTGCACCTTTATACATGCGTTAACTAATGCATTTGACACATTAATTCTCATTTTTTGTTTAGTTTATTGCTAGTTTTAGTTAGGTTTACACAACAAAAGGTTTCGACGGCTATTATTGATTTTCTTGTCTAAATCCCGAGTTTTGTAGACTAAATTAAATCTAATTGACACTTTTGATTCACGGGCACCTAGATCTTCCTTTGTGATCTTATTAGTAGGTTGTTCGTGAGTAATTTTTCACCATCACTTTGTAGAAGGTCATCCACGAGGGTGGAAGAAGATATTTGAAGGTCATCCGTAAGAATGACAGAAGATATTGAAGGTCATTCGCAAGGATGGTAGTAGATTGAAGTCCACCGACTCCAAAGTGTGGTAGTAGATGGAATAGAGCCCAAGAAAGGCATATTCTAAGTTCAAGAAGCCCAAGAAATAACCAAAGAAATTGTAGTCTGAAAGTTGTACGGCGTTCTGGGAAGGATCCGAGAAGAATCAGCTTTTTGGGTAGCACCATTGGATTCGTCTTCTCGGTCACTATAAAATCAACGATAAGAACTCTCAAATCAGATCAGTGGTTCAACCGTAGTGGAACAAACAAATCAGTCAGCCGACCGACCGACATGGTCTGTGCACGAGGCAAAAACCATTCGTGCAGGTCTGTGCAAAGGCCCTTGCACGGGTCGTGCACGTCTGTGCGGGACGTTGCACAAGGGTTCAAAATTCACCTCCAATTAGCTAATTATGGGCACAGGTTGCTCCATTATACTTAGCTTGTGCCCACGGAATGTGAAAAATTGCACATGGCACGTTGTTTTTCTGAACAAAAAGACCCTCTAGCTGACAGGCCGCTCCAAAAGAAACGTTGTGCACAAATCAAAAGTTTCAGATGAGGCACCATCCCACGGCCCATGCAGGTTTGTGTGTCCCGTGCCGAGGCGCACGGGATGTTTTACACTGATCGTTCCGTTCAGCACTGGTTGTGCACATTGTGACTGCTAGAGTTTTTTGGCCATTTTCAGGCCTTTTTCAAGGCCCAATTCCCTACTACTATATATGAACTTTTGTCTGCTAGGGTTTAAGGTTAATGCTCATTTTTCATCTTCAAGAGTACGGTAGAGAGAGAAAATACTCTTCCTTCTCTATAGGTTATTTTTCTTTCTTCTCTTTATTATTCTTTTGCCTCAAAGTGTTGAATCGAATGAAATATTTGGGTTCAATGCTAAGGGAGTAGTTAATAAACTTGGGGATCATATTTGTATTCATGAATTAATGTTTATTTTGTGAGATTTTTTAGATCTACCTGTTTCTTTGTTGTTTTGTGATCATTATGTTAGCTTGTTCTTCGTATTCTTGTGAATTGCATGATTGTCACACTTAGTTAGCACACGTCATAGTCTACTTTCATGTTTAAGCACTATTGATAACCCCCAGGAAAGTAAACCTAGATGCCCTTGTGGTAACAATGGGTCTGGGTCTACGTGGGTATGTGCACGTAGGTTGCAGTTGTTAATGTAATGATCGACCATGTAATAGTAAGCCGGCGAGTTGGTTTGAAGGTTAACGGGTAGAGATAGCTAAAGTAGCAACCTAGCATTATCTTTATAATACTAGAGCCATAAATAAGATGCCTACTTTCTTTTCCTATGTAGGCCCAGGGTAGAGCATTTACAGTTTCCACCAGGGGATTAATAGCACGGGGGAGAATCAGACCACCACAATGAGTCATTGTCGCTGTTTCATTATCCTAGTTGCGGAGACGAGGCCGATGGAAGATTTTATACGTGCATCCTTATGTGACAGATAGAGGGAAGTTTTAACCATCGTCCACACTACGTGTCACAAACACTAGAATAGGTTCATAGTTCTTGTATGTGATGAAATCAAGGATTGAAATGACATTAATCATGTTACGCAAATATTCCCCAAGTGCTAGTTTATATAGTTTATTCTCGTGATCAATTACATGTTAGTAGTTTTAGTAAAAATCCATCAATCCTTGTTTTACCAGCACTAATTATTCCCAACACATGATCAGATTGATAACCCGGTCATGGTTGTATGTAGTTGATTATTAGATTCCTAACATCTTTGTGGACAACCCTGGTACTTACCATTATCTACAATTTTTTGTAGTATAGTAGTAGGAACGAGAGCAACAATTACAAATTCTATCTTTGATCCTTAATACTTGAGCCTCATCTCGGTTATAATTAGTGGATCTCCTGTGATTCATTGGTTAATTAGCGACACCGGGATGGGGCGGGTCACTAGCCGATGACCCGCTCCAAATGACACGGGCCGCACAATCATAAGATCATAATGGGGCACCAGCCGACATGGCTCGTGCCAGCACGAGGCAACATGGGTAGTGCCAGACTGGCTAGGCTACACTAGTATGATACTACAGTGGTCGTGTCATGGCATGCTACCTGTGTCAGCACAAGGCCAACCGGCTGGCACGGCCCATTCCATTTTCCACTGGCCATGTCGATTGTGGCTGCTAGGGGTTTTTTTTGCCTATTTTGGCCCATTTTCAAGGCCCAATTCCCTACTATTGTATATACCAACCTATGTCTAGTAGGGTGTAAGTTTATGCTCATTTTAGACTCTTAAGAGTAGGTTAGAGAGAGAAAGGAGCTCTTCCTTCTCTCTAACATATTCTCCCTTCTTCTCTTTATTTTTCTTTTGCCCAAAGGCATTGAATCCAATGAAATATTTGGGTTCAATGCTTAAGGAGTAGTTAATTAACTTGGGGTTTATATTTGTATTCATGATTTGATTTTTTTGTTAGATTCCTTAGATCTACCTATTTATATGTGTTTATGATTATTATGTTGGCTTGTTTTTCATGTTCTTATTAATTTCATGATTGTCATACTAATATTGGCACACATTGTAGTATAATTTCATGTTGGTGCAATAATTAATATCGAAGAGATCGAGATAGATCAAATCCTGAAACCTCATCCCCTCCTCTTAAGAAGTCCAAAGTGGCGGAGATCCCTATCTATGTTCCGGAATCACCATTTACGGAGGCCTTGAAGGATAGGAGAACAAAGGAGGAGGACAAAGACATCTATGAAGTCTATCATAGGTGCAAGGTAAACATTCCACTCTTGAATGCTATAGATGAAATTCCTAGGTATGCTAAATTTCTCAAAGAATTGTGTACTGTCAATAGGAAATAAATTGAAGAGTAAAAAAGAGAGTGGAAAGAGTGAGTATGTCTCCACCATTTTTTTTATGATGAATTACCTCTTAAATGTGATTATCTGGAAATGTTTACAATCCCTTGTGAGATGGGAGGAAAATGTGTTAATAAGGTCATGCTAGACTTAGGTGTTTCCATTAATGTTATTTCATATTCTTTGTATGAGAGTCTAGATCTAGGAATTTTGCACAAAACCGGGGTTGTTATCCAACTAGCCAATGACTCTAGTACATACCCTAAAGATATTATGAAGGATGTGTTTGTCAAAGTGGGCTCTTTAACATTCCCCGCCAATTTTTATGTCCTTGACATGAAAGGTGATAAACTTGCAAAACTTATTTTGTTAGGTAGGCCATTTTTAAAGTCATTAAGGATAATAGTTGATGTGCATAAAGGAATCCTAACCATGGTTAATGGGCGGAAAATAGAATTGGACACTAATAATTCTAATGATCATCCTAGTGTGCACCACTCTTGCCAAGTTATTAATGTTGTTGATGATATAGAGAAAGGTGTATATGAGCCCAATGATGATAGCTCCTTGAATGTTTCCATAAATGATGTTTTGAATGATACTTCTATTGCAAGTTTTGCTAGTACTAACATGAAGGAAAGCAACATTGATGAGGACTCTCTTGGGGAAGCAACATTCGACACATTTCATGTGTCCAAGGGAAATACAATGAATGCTCACTCGATTGAGATTACAATGGAACAAAAAAGTGAGTTAATGGACATATTGAGGGGACACGGGGAAGCCCTAAGCTATGTATGCAAAGTCTTGTTAGGGGATAATGTAAATCCCAATTTTTTGTCCCTAATAGAGGAAAAGATACCGATCATTTAGGCTCATATGGTGAATAAGTCCAAGTAAGAAAGTAAGTCGTGACGATAACGTTAAATATACTTGGTTTTGATCATCCGGATTGTCATTCGTGACTTTTCGTTGATGTTGTTTCAAATTGAAGTTTGTGGTTATTTTCATTATTTTGCCTTGTTCTTTTCACTGGTGTGTTTTTCCATGATTTTGTAGCAAATTAAAGAGCATGGCACTAGATGGATGGATGAATACAGAAAAGCATGAAGAAAGGGAGAAAAACATGGAGATTTGGTAAATTTGAAGAAAAAAAATCTAAGTATTGAGAAGGCCTACTCGTCGCTAGTAGCAACGTATATGTTGTGAGTCGCGATGAACAAAGGATTTATACCCTTCCTAGTCCATCTTATCCGCGACATGTGATAGAGGTTTCGTGAGTCACGATCAAATCAGAAAAGGTTTTTGAAAATTTTGGACTCCAAGCCTCAGAATTCACGAGTCGCAATGGTTTGGTCGCGACTCGCGGCCAAATTAGAAAAACATGTGAAAATTGTGAACTTAAAGGTTTCCTTTGTTTAAGTCGCGAAGGCTATTCACGAGCCGTAATAGGTAGTCATGAGTCTCTACACTTTCGTCACACATTGCGACGAAATCATAAAAGACTTTTAAGATTGAGCTGCCAGTCCATTTTGTCACGAGTCGCGATAGATCAGTAACGAGTCGCGATAGGCCTTCGTGAGTCACGATAAGACCGTCGTGAGTCACGATAAGACCATTGCGATCGTGATGAAAATCAGAAAGATTTTGAAAGAATGTAAGTCCCAGGTCTGAAAATTAATGACTTGCGACATGCCTGTCGCGAGCGCAACATCGATTTGACTGCAAAATGCCCCCTTTGCTTTCTTGTCGTAACTTACGGCAGTTCCATCAAGAGTCGTGATACTGCACCTATAAGTTTTTCAAAAAAAGGCAGAACCCAATTTTTCTGCATGTTTTCTCAACTCCGCCGCTCTCCCTCCCGGAACCACCGTTCCTCCAACATATTTGGCCAGAAATCACCCTCTAGTCTGGTCAAAATCACCCTCTTCTCAATCACCAATCCTTTCCCACTCCATTACACCCTAAATCCGGCCAAATTTCCCTAATAACCCGAAACCCTAACTTTTGGGATTTCAAAATTTCAAGTGAATAGAGCTAGAATTTTTTGTGGGCTCTATTTTTTCATTATCCTACACATATAATTGGTACATTTCTTCACTTATTTGTTCTTGAATTGTGATATTGATTGAATTGGTGATTTTTGTGAATGTGTTAATTTTTGGAATTTTTGGAATTGTTGGTGAAATGTTTGTATTATGGAAAGGGAATGTTTATATTATGTTCATAACTTGGTTTTGGGTGTGAAGTTGGTAGAAAGTGATTATTCCATGAATTTATCTCTTATATCCTTGTGCGTTTGACATTTCTTACTGTGTTGATAGACATGCCTCCGAAGAGACCTAGAGTTACTTCGGCCTCGAGCATATCCGCCCTACCTCTACCACCTCCCTAGGTTCCCCGAGCCAGCACCAGCACCCCATCTGGACAGATTCATGGGTTTACATCGAACCACCAGCATCTATGTGGATAACTGGGACCATTTGGCCACCCGGAAGATCCAAGAGACATACTTTGGGGATGAGAGGGCTTTGTACACTCTTGGACTGACAGAGTCAATTTGATGCCTCCTCGACAAAAGATTTATGGGGTTTTATTTTCACGGGCTGCCCCTACTTACCAGAGGTACAGATTGGAGTTCCTTTCCATGGTGAGAGCTTACACGAAAAGGAATGGAGTGCCCTGCAAGAGGTTCATTAAATTCCGTGTGAATAACCAGGCCCTTGAGATGAGCCTCTCGCAGCTTGAGGAGACATTTGGTTGGAATAAAGCCGGGATCCGAGCCAGGTCGATCTAGAGGCACATACCCCAACCACTAAGGAGACCTTCTTATTTTGGCATTCCATCACAAATAAGGAGGGGAATGTGAGGGACAAGAACAATGTCATTATCCACCCCGCCTTTCGGTTCATGTATCGCCTCCTGTTTACCACCTTGTGCTGTCACGCTGAGGCAACGAATGTGCCGAACGATGAGATCCGATACTTATGGGAGCTGACTAGTGAGAGGATAGAATATGGGAGATTGGCATATTTATGGGTTACGAGGGTTATAGGTGCAGCTAGGAAGGAGAAGGGTGAGATTTTGATAGGGGGCGTGATCACCCTCCTCGCGGAGCAGTTGGACATTGCTACTCTTAAGGGCCTTCAGCTTCTGGGTAGGGGTGAGTCCTACCGTATCACTTTGTCGTGGATGTTCAACTTCCACCTCATCAAGACCACGACAGACTTGGGGGTATTCCATTGGTTATATGGGGCGGGTGGTGCTACATTTATGAGGCTCTCACAGCCCTAGCGGACCAAGCTAGATTTGGACACCCCAGTGTCTGATTTGGCGATAGAGCCAGATGCGGAGTGCAGACAGGGTCCTCTTGGAGAGCTTAATAACCTCCCGGTCCAGACTTATAAGAGATCCCTTCAATTTGGCAACCCTCTATCACAGGATGCATCGCACTCTCCTCCTCACTCCCCACAACATCAACGGGTTGAGTCCACACAGGAGGACCACATGCACAATCACTTTCAGCAGGCGCCCCCTGACTTCTACTCATAATTGCAAGGTATGATCTTAGACCACAACTTGTTCGTGTCGCGAAGCCTTATAGAGATGTATGAGGAGATTGATTACCTATCATCCAGAGTCTGGGACATGCAGGAGCACTTTGGTGTTATCCCGAGCCCCAATCTAAGGCCAGCGAGCCATAGCAAGCAGCGGCAACGGAATGAGGATTGGATGGCCCAGTACAGAAGACGCTACTTTAGAGATGGTGGTTCTTCCTCACAGCAGTGATTGTGATCATTTTTACGTTCCCCTATTTTGATTTGTATTTTGTTTACCCTATTGTGTCTACATTGAGGGCAATGTAGTGTTTTAAGTGTGGGGAGGGGATTTAGACTTGCTTTTTTCCGATGATCTTAGACTTGGATTCTTGTGTATGTTTTTGGTTTTTGGATGCTTTGCTTGGGATGTTTTTTGTTGGTTTTTGTAGCTTTACATTCGGAATGATTTTTGCTACTTTTGATTGGAAAAACACAGAAAAAATTTTAAAATTTTAAAATTTTAAAAAAATAGAAAAATGAAAAGGAACAAAAATAAAAATAAAAAGCAAATCCGCTAATTTAAAAAACCCGAGAGGGCAATTTTGGCAACATTGGGGACCAGGATAGGTCGAAAACTCAAAAGAGCGGCCTAGGTAAAAATGAGAGGCTAAATGTGTGGGTGAGATGTGAGCCAAAGA
>JAULKM010102543.1:0-25550 GCA_032355605.1 Rubia tinctorum | reverse complement strand
TATATATTCGATCAGTCATGCAACCAAGATACCAAAATCCTTTATAGTGAGAACTTTAAACAATGAACACACAAGTAATTCTATGCGAAGACAGTTTATGTTCAATATAGGGGTGAACAAAAAGATAAACTCGACAGCCAAAGGGTCGAAAGTTGGTAAACAAGGAAAAATGGACAAAAAACACAGAGTAGGGTGAGGCGCCATCAAGAACAGACGAGAGTAGACGTTTAATGGTATAGACAGCAGTGGCAAGAGTATCATCTTAATAAGAGAGTGGGAGATGAGAGTGGAAGAGCATCGTTGAACCCATTTAAATAACATGGCAATGTTTGCGCTTAGCTCTACCATTATATTTCGGATTTTAAGGGCAGGAAACTTGATGATGAATCCTCTTGGTGGAGAAATGAGATCAAAGTCTATTGTTAAGAAATTCGGTACCCCCATCACTCTGAAAAGTCGTAAAACCTCAAACTGAAAGTAAGTGTCTACATTATCCAATTTTTGATAGGTGGGATACATCCAAGTGAATCTGGAGTAGTTATAAAAAAATAATGCATAGAAAGAAAATCCATTTCCAAATAAATCCGATGAGGGACCCCGTAAGTTACAATGAATCAATTCCAAAACACAAGAAGCCCATTTAGGGTTTTCATCAAATGACTGCCTTTGACCTTTGGCCATAACATAAGGGGCACAAATGTTAGTTTAGGTAATAAAGAAAACTACCAAATCTCCAGTTTTAATCAAAAGAGAAATAACATTATTGTCCACATGGGCCAAATGAGCATGCCAAAACTCAAAAGAAGCACGCTAGTGCTTCTTTGATCTTGTCCAACACGTAAAGCCCATTTTCGCTGTAGCCCCTGTCCACGACCACCTTGGTAACCTTGTGATGAATAATAAAATCTCGATCATCAAAGATAACAATCGCATCAAGATATCTCGTGAGTTTACTAATCGACAACAATTTCTTAGTAATGTTAGGCATGAATAAAACATTAGATAATTGTAAATAAAGAGTAATCTGACAGTCACCAACAGATTCAATAAAAATATAACCACCATTTCCAACAGAAATGAGAGAATTACCGTTATAAGGAGTTATTTTCTCAAGGCCTGATGCTGAAGAAGTGAAATGATTAGTAGCCCATCGAAGGAAATTGTAGAAGCTATTAGCTGCAGCCCGGACTGAAATTTTTTAACAAGGTGAGCTTATTCGGCGTGGAAAGAATGAGGAACCAAAAGGTAACAACTAAAAACCACCTAAACAGTATTTCCACACCATTGGCAAAGTAGATTTGATCAACGACCATGACCTGCAGAATGACCACGGCCACCAGTCCAGCCATTTCATCCTGAATGTGAGCCTCATGCGCCTCCTCCTTATGCAGGCGCGTGGCCCCATGTGCCACCTACTGCAGATGGTTGGCGCTGATCAGACGGGGCAAAAGTTACTAGATGGCTCACCGTGGTGCTGGGATTACTGAATGTATGCAAGTTTTTCAAAAAGGCTTCATGGTTCTCCGCCTCGACCACGACATCAACATAGTCCGTCATCGGAGAACAATGCAGCAAAGGAGCACTAAAATCCTTGAGTTCAGCCCCCAGAGAAGTTAAAAACCATATTACCTAATCATCATTATTAGCAAGAGAATCCATAGCAGCACGTTTATCAAAAATTTCCTTAAACTTCAAATGAAATTCATGAACAGACCCAGTACGTCGAAGAACCAAAATTTGAACATGGAGATTCAAAATAGTAGATTTTCTACGATAATGAAACACCGTGGAAAGAGTATTTCAAATCTGAGCAGCGGTGTCACAAGAAGAAATTTTGGACATTACTTCGACCGAGAAAGATGAAAGGAGGAGACTGGAAAGTTTTTCATCATCGGATTTACAAAGGTCATAGGAAGCGAGTCATTCCTCATATTCCTATTTTTTAGTATCCTTCCCAGCGATGGAGATACGATGTAACTTTGGGCAGCACCGGTAGAGCAGGGCATGGTTGAGTGCCATCAAAATTTTCGTAGAGCTTCTGGGAGTGAAGAAGATGCTAAACTTGCTTCCTCTTCATCATGTAGTTGGAAGAGTCCAACTTGATGGTCAGGAGATGAATGATATTTTTGTACGAAAACTTTTCGTCAGCCATGAAATTTCCGTGCAAAGAGGCGAGAGATGGAGGGTAAAACAATTTTTTTGGGAGTGTGCAGAGGAAGGAAAACATGTGCTTGGGATTATTCTGGGGACATAGAGTATGCAGATGAAATGGAATCTTGTGAATGTAGAATATGGAGAGGAGATATGGAGAATATTTGATTGGAGAAAAAGAAGAAAAGAAATGAAGGCATAATTGTGATTGTCGGTCTCATGAACTTAATTGCTCATGATAAGGGATAAATTTGAATGATTATATTAGTGATAAGCATGGAGTTGAATAGATACAAGATTGAGACCAAGTATAGTCCTACTACAACTCTATCACCAAATGTCTTGACTAATTTAACTCTAGTCTAACACCCTGTACTATATGATGAAACTAGTTGGGTAGTTCTCTGTGGTGCTATGTTTCCAATGATGGTTGTTTGAAACTTCCCGGTGGTGATATTCTGAAGTTTCTCCGACGGGGATGTGTACATCCCTGGCAGTTCTAACGTGATGAAAGTTGTTTCACTCACTAAAATAATATGCAAACTCTCAAGATGAAATTAGTACAATAGAAAGTAGAGTCGATCCCACTAGAAATTGAACAATAACTATATATAATACTTACTAATATAGAAATATTTTTTGTGTGTAACCACGACGCCTTAATTTTTTGAAGTTTTCTAAAACCAATTATGCAACTAACAACTATCAAATATGAATAAAAATGCAAACTATCAAACATTAAAAAATAGAAAATATATGATGAATGTAATCGGCTCAGAATAACTCACATTATTTAAACATCGATCATCGGCACAAAGATAAATCAATTCATATGTCTATCAGTTATTACACAACAAGTATTTGTTGAACTCTCCCAATTCTTTCTTACCTTGTCTACAATCGACCAATTGTTTCTCTTACCAAGGTGCCCCTGGAAAGTATTTGCTAAACCACATGAGAATGGTCGTGTAGAGTGCAAACATCGTCATTTATTAAATGTTGCTCGTGCTTTTTTTTCAAGCTAATCTGCCAATTGATTTTTAGGAAGAATTTTTTCTCACTGCTCTATTTTTTATTAACCGAATAACGGCGAAGCAACCCAACGGATGCACAAAATTCGAGTTACTTTATGGACGCACTCTGAACTGCAAGCTTTTGCGTATCTTTGGTTACTTGTGTTTTACCATTCATTTTCCCAGATTCTGTGACAAGTTTTCTCCAAGAAGTCGACGATGCATTTTTCTTAGGTATCTAGCTGGCAAGAAAGGCTATCTCCTTTAAGATTTAGAATCATGCGCCTTCTTCTATAGTCGTGATGATGATTTTTATGAAGACCAGTTTCCGTTTGTTGTGGCATCTATACATGTATAGTCACAAACAAAATCTTAGCTTGATGATTTTTTGACGACAGAACCGTCTCCTGCCCGTCCTTGAAATCAGACCAGTCACGCTGCCACAGCGCCGCCGGTCGCTGAACCCACCAACACTTCCTCGGCTGTGGATCCTCTCTTGCCGCTGCAGGCCCTATTCCTATGGCTGCGACATCCTCCCAGTCGTCATCGTCGATATTGAAAAGTTCTCAGCTTGGCCCAGCCATAGTGCCTCAACTGGCGCTGCTGATTCCACGGCCGATCCGCCGCTGCTTACTGTAGAATCACCGTCGCCGCTTACTGCAGCATCACCGTCGCCCATAACTTCGGCTCTACCGCCGCCTGGCTCGGCCGATCAGATGTCTTCTTTCCAGAGCTCGCGTGATCGTTGACCTCCTACTTACGTAAATGACTACGTTTGCTCTATTACTTTTGCTCACCCCCTCTCCCCCCACTGCTCTACTCACTTAGTCGCCATCACACTCTTCAGGTTTTCTAATCCTTTTACTAATTATGTAAATTACAATAAGTGCACCAGATGGGATGTTTCTTTCACAAAGGAAATATGCCTCTGACATTCAATCAAATATTGGTTTATTGGCTTCTAAACCGATTGATTTTCCAATGGAGCAACAACATGATCTTGTGTGTGTAGATGAGTCTCTTTATGATGATTAGGAGAAGTATCTGTGCCTTGTTCGTCATCTCATTTACCTTACTATTACACATCCTGAGCTCAGTTATTCGGTTCATACACTTGCTCAGTTATGAAGTCTCCTTATATTCTTCACTAGCAAGCTTCTCTCCGAGTTCTACACTAAATGAAGTGTCATCATGGTCAAGGTTTATTCCTCTCTTCACAAACTTATTCAAAGCTGAGTGCTTTCTGTGATTCTTACTGGGCTGATTGTCCCATTACATGACATTTTCTTTCTTGTTATTTTTTTATGATTGGTGATTCTCCTGTTTCATGGAAGACTAAGAAGCAACCTACAATTTCCCGTTCTTCTGCTGAAGCAGAGTATCGTGCAATGGTAGTGACTTTTGATTTGTTATGTATTAAGTCTTGACTTTGGGATTTAGGTGTTGTGCATCCTGCCCCATGCGTAGGTATTGTGATAGTCAGTCTGCTCTTCATATTACAGCCAATCCCATTTTCTATGATCGTACGAAGCACATTGAGTTTGATTGTCATTTCGTCCGTGATCTTGTACCATTTGGATCTATTTTCACTCACCATATCCGTACTTCTGATCAGCCTGCAGATTTGTTTACGAAAGCTCTCAGATGTACTCAATTTCAGTTACAACTTGCCAAGTTGGGCATTCTTGATTGATGTGTCCATTTTATACCATTATTTTAGGACTTGTTAGATTCACTTTCGTGAACTTTATGCTCGAGATGTGGCATTTTCCCTTGAAATTGTCTAAGATGAGTTAAGAGCAACTTTGCACTTTTATTAATTTTCTGTGGCATTTTGTGTGACAAAGCAATTGTTACAAGACTTTGAAGACTATATTTGAAAATTTGAAGACCTTCTTTTGAGCTTTGAAGACCGGGGGAATTAAAGAAAAGTGAAGTGAGAGAGTGGGAGATGAGAAAGTGGTATAGACAGCAGTGAGGTGCCATCAAGAACAGATGAGGGAAAAAGTTTAATAATATAGACGTCAGTGTCAAAAGCATCATCTTAATGAGAAAGTGGGAGATGAGAGTGGAAGAGCATCGTTAAACCCATTTCAACAATATGGCAATGTTTGCGCTCAGCTCTGCCATTATATTCCGGATTGTAAGGGCAGGACACCTGATGATGAATCCCCTTGGTGGAGAAATGAGAGCAAAGCCGATTGTTAAGAAATTTGATACCCCCATCACTCTAAAAAGTCTTGACAGTGGTCCAAAATTAATTCTCGACAAAAGCCTCAAATTAAAATAAGTGTCTACATTTTCCGATTTTTTACGGGTGGGATACATCCAAGTGAATCTGGAGTAGTCATCAAAAAATAATTCATAGAAAGAAAATCCATTTCCAAATAAAACCGGCGAGGGACCCCATAAGTTACAATGAATCAATTCCAAAACACAAGAGCCCATTTAGGGTTTTCATCAAATGATTGCCTTTGACCTTTAGCCATAACACAAGGGGCACAAAGGTTAGTTTAGGTAATAAAGAAAAAAAATGCCAAATCTCTAGTTTTAATCAAAAGGGAAATAACATTATTGGCCACATGGCCCAAACGATCATGCCAAAACTCAAAAGAGGCACGCTAATGCTGCTTTGCTCTTGTCCAACACGTATAGCCCATTTTCACTGTAGCACCTGCCCACGACCACCTTGGTAACCTTGACCTAAATAATAAAATCTCGATCATCAAAGATAACAATTGCATCAAGATATCTCGTGAGTTTTCTAATCGACAACAATTTCTTAGTAATGTCAGGCACAAATAAAACATCAGATAATTTAAAGAAGGAGTAATCTGACAGTCACCAACAAATTCAATAAAAAATAGAATCAACATTTCCAACAGAAATGAGAGAATTACCGTTATAAGGAGTTATTTTCTCAAGGCTTGATGCTGAAGAAGCGAAATGATTGGTAGCCCATCGGAGGAAATTGTAGAAGGTTCCAGCTGCAGCCCGGACTGATAATTTTCAAAAAGATGAGCCTATTCGGCGTGGAAAGAATAAGGAACCAAAAGGTAACAACTAAAAGCCATATGAACAGTATTTCCACACCATTGGAAAAGCATATCTGACCCATGACCGACCACTGCCACCATTCCAGCCATTTCTGCCGGCGTGTGAGCCTCACGAGCCTCCTCCACGCGCAGGCGAGTGGCCCCATGTGCCACCTTCTGCAGATGGTTGGCGTTGATCTGACATGGCAAAGGCTACTAGATGGTTCACAATGGTGCTGGGATTACTGAATGTCTGCAAGTTTTTCAAAAAGGCTTCATAGTTCTCCGCCTCGACCATGACATCAACATAGTCCGTCATCGGAGAACAGTGCAACGAAGGAGCACTAAAATCCTTGAATTCAGCCCCCAAAGCAGTTAAAAACCATATTACCTGATCATCATTACTAGCAAGAGAATCTATAGCAGCAAGTTTATCAAAAATTTACTTAAACTTCAAATGCAATTCATGAATAGACCCAGTACGTCTAAGAACCAAAATTTGAACATGGAGATTCAAAATAGTAGATTTTCTACGATTATTAAACACCGTGGAAAGAGTATTCCAAATCTGAGCAGCAAAGTCAAAAGAAGAAATTTTGGGAATTACTTCGAGCGAGATAGATGAAAGGAGGAGACTGACAAGTTTTTCATCATCGGATTTCCAAAGGTAATAGGAAGCGAGTCGTTCCTCATATTCCTATTTTTGAGTATCCTTCCCAGGTGATGGGGGGTATAGTTAAGTGCCGTCAATATTTTCGTAGAGCTTCTGGGAGTGAAGAAGATGCTCAACTTTGCTTCCTCTTCATCATGTATTTGAAAGAGTCCAACTTGATGGTCAGAAGATGAATGATATACGAAAAATTGTCGTTAGCCATGAAATTTCCGTGCAAATAGGCGAGAGAGAGGGTAAAATAGATTTTTTGGGAGTGTGCGGAGGAAGGAAAATATGTGCTCGAGATTATTCTGGGGACATAGAGTATACACATGAAGGGGAAGCTTGTGAATGTAGAATATGGAGAGGAGATATGGAGAATATTTTATTGGAGAAAAATGAAGGAAAGAAATGAAGGCAGAATCGTGACTGTCGATCTCATGAGCTTAATTGCTCATGATAAGGGATAAATTTGAATGATTATATTAGTGATACGCATGGAGTTAAATAGTTACAAGAGTGAGCCCTAGTAGAGTCCTACTACAACTATATCACCAAATGTCTTAACTAATTTAACTCCTCTAGTCTAACACCATATACTATATGATGAAACCAGTTGGGCAGTTCTCCGTGGTGATACATTTCCGATGATGGTTGTTTGAAACTTCCCGGTGGTGGTTGTCCAAAGTTTCTCCGGCGGGGATGTGTACATCGCTGACAGTGCTAACATGGTGAGCGTCGTTTCACTCAATAAAATAATCTGCAAACTCTCAAGATGAAATGAGTACCGGTCCCACGAGAAACAGAAAAATAACTATAAATAATACCAACTAATATAGAGATTTTTTGTGTGTAGCCACCATGGCTTAATTTTCGGAATTTATCTAAAATTAATTATGCAACCAACAACTATCAAATATGAATTAAAATGCAAATTACCAAACATAAAAATGTAGAAAATATATGATGAATGTAATCGGCTCGGAATAACTCATATTATTTAAACATCGATCATCGGTACAAAGATAAATCAATTCATATGTCTATCAGTTATAGGACAACGAGTATTTGTTGAGCCCTCCCAATTCTTTCTTAACTTGTCTACAATCGACCAATTATAATTAACCAATTGTTTCTCTTACTAAGATGCCCCTGGAAAGTATTTGCTAAACCAGATACACATCTCAATAAAATTAAAAATGAAAAGAACCTGATACAACAATTACCCAAGTATTCACAAGTAGTAACGCACGCTTAATTATTCCTCATCTTGTTATTACAGTCTTATCTAGTTTTATGTTTTTCACAAGAATTACTTACTAACCATTTTCAACGATTACATATTGATGGAATTAGCTACTCCCTCTGTCCCTCTAATTATGTCTAACTTTTTAATTTTTTACTTTTCATTGACGATTTTTTAATTTTAATATCTTAAAATATACGTAACAATAAATTATAAAAATATATATATTCTAAAAGTATGTGCTACAATGAATGTAACAATATCTCACACGATAATTTTTAAATTTATATGTGTGTATATATATAATTTTTTACAATCAAAACAACAATAACTTTATTGATGAATAGCGACCTGAGACACATACAGAGGGACAGATGGAGTAGGAATATCCTAACAACATTCAATTTCGCCAAAGTTAAACATATTAAGAATAAAATAAATTAAGAACAATCAAGACACATAAGAATCAATTATAAAAGAATTAGGACTCACGATTCATAAACTAATGTTTGTTATTTCATGCCGATATATTTATTAGATACTCTCTACGGGTTTTTTATTGGCACTATTTCCTTTTTGGATAATTTTTTATATTGACACATTATTCTTTTGATAAAAAAATGTGTTCATTATTTGGGGCCAATATTTTGAGATTAGAGGAAGTAATCAGGATGACTAAACTAAACGAATAAATAAGGAAAAACATAACATAACAAGTAACTAACTAAATAGTAAATAACTAAATAAACAAAACCAAACCCGTGACTATGCATGAATGTCAGATCAAACCTGCTCATGCATGAATGAATGTTGGAAACCAAAATAATTATCCACCTCGGCTGCTCTGTATCTGTTCTCTCCGTGAACCCTTTGCGGATGAGTACATATACACACGCGAATTACAAAATCCAGGCTCATTTGGATTTTTCTTCCGAAAGAAACAAAATATAATGTGTTCTAATTCTAACTAACTAATTTCTAAAATTAAGAAATTTCAATTGGAAAACGATAATAAAATGCTTATAAGTATGGGAAAGTGAATATTTTAAATTTATTCAAATTTACATTTCTTCACTAATTCACTTTTCACCTCATAACTTCAACAATTATACTTTTGCCTTCTTTCCTTCATCTTTGGAAAAATCTCTTACAAAATAAGAACATATTCTATTGGAGCACATCGGCTCATAAAAAACATTAGCCTGGAAAATCAAGTGGGAAAAATCGTTGATAAAGGGAAAAAGAGTACAATGTACAACTCTCTCTTAATTCTTCACAATCCATGAATTCTTGCATCGGAAACACCTAAAGTGCAAATTATATCTCAATAAAATCACAATAATCCCACAAAATATGAACACAATATAACACACATAAAATATCTTCACACTTGAATCATATTTGCCCTCAAGTATGAAGTGAAATAAGATCAATCAATAATCCACAGTGTTCATAAGTACGATTATTCCCTCGTAAGACTTTATGTAAAACGACCCTATAAAAAGAAAAGAAAAATGGAAGATAGAAACACAAATCACACTAACAAGACAGACAATTGTTAGAACAAGTTAGAATAAGTCAACATTTAACATTTAAAAACTCTAGATTCTGCTCTTATTATTAGAATAAGTTAAGTTGATGATTAAATTTGATTTAGTTTGGATTGAGCTGATAACTAGACTAGAGAGTAATAATCTACCTTTGTATTCTATTTATTCTCATAAGTAATAACAGATTCACTCTTAAAAATTTATCCTGATATCAAACCAAATTCGGATCCAAAACCTAAAACCCTAAAATTCTTCTTCATTCAGCCGTCACTCTCTCCCTCCTCTCCAGCGACCGAAACTCCAATATTCCCCTCCCTTTTTCTTCGATAATTCCTCTCCTTTCAAAATATTTTCTCCAGCAAATATTATCTCCAGATTAGATTAATCCTTTCCCAATATTTTCTTTGTCAAACATCATCATCAGCCGGCTCACTTTTTCTTTGCCAATATTCTCTGCAGCCAAATATTCCCTTCCAAATATCATTGCCAAATATCATCCAGCCAATATTTTTGTTATCTTCTCCATTCGACCGAAACAATTTCATATCAACTTCCTTCCTTTTCCGATCACTTTCCAGTGTCTCTAAACCTTCATCATGTCTTACAAAAAAACTATCATATAATATCTTGCTCCACATGATGACGATTAAACTTTCGTCATTAAATCATCTCTTGTGGAAGCGTCAAATTGAAAATGGTCTCAAGCCTCATAAGCTGATTGGATTTCTAGAACGATCACGACTGTGTCTGACGCTGCCTCCTCTGCCGCCAGCCAGCTTCACCACCCCCTCTCCTTCGCTGCGGCGGCATCTTTTTCTCCTGGCGGCACCGGCAAGACAGACCCAATGGTGGTTGATAATATATGGGATGAATGGACCCATATCCCTATTTACGAGTCTCAAAGGCCCAACACTTAACCTAAGAGAGACCAAACTCTTTTGCTATAAAAGGAGAGGAGGGCATCAAAGCGGGCGCGGTCACACACTTCCCCGCCCTGAGTGACCTGTGCTAATTTATAGGTATACATCTACGCCAAAATCATACTGGAAGGAGGCCCGAACATAGGCCTTATCAGAGCTTCTGCATCAGAGCTTCCGCAACAGCTCCAACAATCCACGATAATCAGCTCCAAGCCAAGCCAATGACAAATTTTGGCATTAACATTGGCGCCGTCTGTGGGGATCGAACATCAAAGTACTCACGCAGCTCTGACAAATGCTGCTCAAATCTACACATAAGTTAGGTCAAACGTATCTGCACAGAGCAAAGCAAATCTATTATTTTTATTTTTAAAGGGGAAGAACATACCCAAATCCATTGCTCATCTATTTTTAGAGAAGAAAGAAAATGAAGCAGAACGATAATGAGCTAGAACAGAGAACCGACCCACCAAATGGGTCAGATGAACTGACCCAACCCAATTCAATAAGTAAACTCAGCCCAAGTCAGCGAGTTAGAGCTGACCCAGTCGACTCAGTGAATTGAGCAACGAACGGGTCATGTGAACCAACCCAGATCAGCCGAGCTAACCCGCCTCGACGAACAACTTTCTCTGGTGAACACCAGATCAATCAAGGCAAGTGATTGACTCATCGCCTTTGGGGAGCAAAAGATTCCTTCACAGGAAAGTTTGATTGCCCTCCGACGAGCAGCAGACCATCTCCTCTAGCACAAAATGAAGGTGCAAGACGATCTTCAAGACAAAGGCGAGCAGCATAACATCTTCTCCAATAGCTGACGAAGGTGCAAGACTACCAGCCAACAGATCCGGAGAGCAAGAGGAACAAGCAAGACAGACGACCATCCACCATCTTCATCACCAGATCGATAGGGGATGAAGCTCTTCGACAAACATAAGGCCGCTAGCAAAGATATATTTTTCGATGAGGATGATGTCGTGAGACACCGCCGGTGGAAAAAAGAAAAACAAAAGAGAGAAACTCGCACAAGAAGAAAATGATGGGAAAGGAGGAAGAGAAAAAGAAGAAAAAAAAGGAAAAGGAAAAGGAAAAGGAAGAAGAAAAAAGAAAATAAAAGGAAGGAAAAAAAGAAAAGAGAAAAGAAAACAGATAGAATAGAGGAAACTCTGTTTTAGTAAAAAAAAGGAGAAGGAGTAATAATACTCATTACTGTTCTCTATTTTATTCTTCTTATTTCTAATAAGGCATCAAGAGCTAATATTTGGTGCAACATCAAGACTCGACAGAGCCCAGGGCAAGCACAATTCAGAGAAGCATCAAAGTTTGGCACAACCCAAAGCAGACGACCCAGGGTAAGCTTTGGGACTGTACAAATGATTGGTGCAGCAACAAGACTTAGCATACCCACAGGACGAGGTTGGTTGCATCATCAACCGCCAAGGTTAGAAGTATACAATTGTTCACTTAAATAGCAACATTAGCATGCCTCTGTTTAGAAACATACGTAAGTAAGTTTCGAACCGAATCACATAACTCCATGAAAATAATTATTCACGTAATACTACCATACGTTATTAGTATACTCCATCCGTTCCAACTTAAATTGTACACTTTCTATTTTGCGGTGTCCCACCTTAAATTGCAACCTCTAAATACATGCCATTTTTGGCCCATTTGACTCATACAAAAATGACAATTTTATTCTTAATCTTTGAAAATTTTACAAAGCTTTTTCAACTTCCATATGATTAATTAGAATATTAATTAGGTTGGAATAGTATGTGTGCCAGGCCACGTGATGATGAATTCCTTCACACACAATTTCTCTCGCTCCTCTTTCCCCCACATTCATTCATTTTTTTCCGAATCTCTCTCGCCTTCACCAGATTTCTCCATTTACTTTCTTCCCCCTCTTCTCTCCTCTCATGAAATTTCTCCATTTCTCTCATCAGTTTTCTCCATTTTCTTCCAATTTTTCTTTTTCCCCCTCCAAATTCAGATGAATCTGGTTCTTCCTCACGTTGTATTATGTTTTAAATCACGAATCTCTTCTCTTTTTTTTGCTCTTTTTTTCCGGATCTTGTTTAAATACGAGTTGACTTTTATGTTGTAGGTGTTAAATTTTGATTATTCTTGGATTTGATTGTTAGATCAGGGTTTTTTGAGGGGTAAGAGTATCTCTTCATGTGGAATCTGTGTTTTTTGATAGATGTGATTACTTTTCTTATTCGATCTTGGTTTTGAGAACATAGTGAGAATTTTAGATCCCATCGACTCTCAATGCCTCCAAGAACTACTTCGCCATTCCTACATCGGTCCGAGCAAGGTTCATTTCTATACACCTGCATGCCCTTTTTACATTTAAAATGGATTTAATGGTGAATAAAATGGTTGTTTTTATTTGTTTTTTTTGCAAGGCCTAACCCCTAAAGTCCGCAAAGGCTGAGATGTCTACATTAAGTTGATGCTCCAAACCCATTTGATGAAATGTCCAAGAAATTTTGCAATTTCTTTTCTTTTTTTTTTGGTTTTTTTAGATTAAACTGAGATTGATAGATTTATTGGATATGAGGGTTCGATTTTGAATGGACATATTCATGCAAATATCTTAGATCTGAGATTGGCAGGCAAAGGAATTGCATACCAGTTAGCCATGCCAAAATAAGCAGCTATGGCTTAAGGCAGCCAGGAAATTGCAAGACAGATCGCTAGGTCTAAATAAGCAGCTCTGCCTTAAGTTATCCAGGGAATTGTAGGCTAGATTGCCATTCCAAAACAAGAATCTCTGGCTTACGATAGCCAGCAAACTGCAGGCCCAAATGCTAGGCCAAAAATAAGCAGCTCTAGCTTAAGTTAGCCAGGGAATTGCAAGCCAAATCAACATGAAAATTAAGCAGATCTAGCTCACGACAGTTGGGAAATTACATGCCAGATCGTCATGCCAAAATAAGCAGCTCGGGCTTAAGTCAGCCAGGGAATTGTAGGCCAGATCGTCAGGCCGAAATAAGAAGCTCTGGCTTAAGTTAGCCAGGGAATTGCAGGCTAGTTTGCCAGGCCCAAATAAGCAGATATAGCATAAGTTAGCCAGGGAATTGCAGCCCAAATCGCTAGGCCTAAATAAGCAGCTTTGGCTTAAGTCAGCAAGGGAATTGTAGGCCAGATCTCTAGGCCGAAATAAGAAGCTCTAGCTTAAGTCATCCAGGGAATTTCAGACCAGATCTCCATGCCAAAACAGGCATATCTGGCTTATGACAACCAATGAATTTCAGGCCAAATCGCCATGCCAAAATAAGCAGCTCTGACTTAAGTCAGCCGTGGAATTGTGGGCCCAATCGCTTGGCCAAAATAATTATTCCTGGCTTAAGTCATTTAGGGAATTGCAGGCCCAATTGGCAGGCCAAAATAAGAAGCTCTGGCTCATGACAGTCAGGGAATCACATGCCAAATTGTCAGTCCAAATTATGCAGCTCTGGCTTACGAAAGCTAGCAAAATGTAGGCCGGATCACAATGCTGCAGCACAAGCACACGGTTAGAGTGTGAAGCACAAGCACACGATGAAATAGCCACCCGATAAGGTAGGTTGCATCATCAACCAGCAAGGTAAATAACATAAAATTGTTCACTTGCATAATACGATCATAAATGTTATGTGTGTGTTGGTAAGAAAATAAATTACATGTGCAGCTGTCATCAAGAAATTAAAAAATAAAGACATTACGTATGGTTGCTGGAAAGAAGAATTCATACAATTGTCAATTGGATTGGCATGCTTTTGCCGTTTAAATTAATGGATCACAACATGGTCGATAAGTTGACTCAGACAAAGAAAGCTCAACCACTGGCATGCTCAAGTAGGGCACTGATTAACCCTCAGCTTGAAATGGCAGAGCAGTGATCACCCCTCAGCATGTTCAAACAGGACGATGATCAACCCTTTGCCTATTCAGGCAAGGCTACTTTATAGAAGCATCAAGAAAATGCTGCAACAGTTGTTCGAAAATAAGTTAAAGCAAAACTTCTTTAAAACTAAAATGGGGAGAGATGGAGAAAAGATAAAGAGAATGATCGTATTACTGGCGAAACAAGCACACCTGGCCAACATAGGCAGAGAAATGAAAAAGAAAAGTACACCTGACCCACACAAGAAGAGAGATGAGAACATCCCCCGGCGACCGACAGCCAGAGAGGCGCAAGCCACAGCCAGTCCCTTCGGGAAAAATTTTATAGAGTTGCGATGCAGTGTCCAGGTTGATTCACTTTGAAGCGACGTCTAATTATGTTAAAAGTTAATAATGCTGAGACAAAAGAATTCGGTTATGATTTAGAAGTCCTGGACGTAGAATCCAAGCTGATACTAGTAGGGTCGCAATGTATGACCCAGGCAAAAGGCACCAGTGGAGGATGACTCATTAAATATATCACTTAGAAGGTAGTTCTGTCCAATTTCTGAAGAACCACTTTCTAAGAGGACCCAAGAGGAGGTTCCAAGTTTGGAACTCCCTTCTAGGTCACACTGGAAGGTTCAAAGTCACTTTTAATTGATTAAAGTTAAATTGGCATTAATTAAAAGCGGTTCTATTGAAGAACCATCTTTAATTGAGTGTCTTTGTTGGCCCAATATATAAGAGTCCAATTAGATTTTTTTTCTTAGCCATTTTTCAGATCACACTCCTCTCTCCCATCAAACTTCTCCCCTTCTTAGTCATATTTCATCTCAAAACCCTACTCCCTTACTTTGCACCATCGGCGCTACCCTACAAACCTCCATCTCCAAGCCCGTATCCACCACCCATCAACGCCACCCTGCAACCCTTCACCGCTGAGACCGCCTTCACCACCAGTTCGGCGCCACTCTACAACCTCTCGCATTCGTTGTACAACCCTCTGTCGCTGCTATCCTAGCCTCCGCCGTCACTTCAGTTGCCGCTACCATCTCTATACAACCCTCCATCGCTATTCTCCGGCATCCGCCGTCACTACAAAACCCTTCATCGCAGCTTCCCTGACATTTTCCGCCATTGCCCTAGTCACCGTCGTCATTCCCTAGCATCCTCCATTGCTCGGTCATCTTCTCGTCGAAGCCCATGTCGATCGCCAATTGGATCTTCGCGAAGCTCACCATCGATTGGACCATTGCCTCCGTCGATTACTTTTTGTACTATGCACAATTGATTTTTCTGTTGAAGTTTAGGGTTTAACCGATTAGATTTGTAACCCATTGTAACAGATTGAAATTGTTCTTCCTTTGTTGTCACCGATGGAAGTTGTTCTTGTTTCTCTATTTTTTGGTTACCGATTTAGCTGGCTTTGCTTCACTGCCAAAAACCTATTGGTTTCTGGAAGCTTTTTTTTGGATATCAAAATTTTGTTTTGAGTTCAAAACTGTTTTTGACCTCGATAGAATGCGGTTTTTCAGAGTGACTTTGATCATCAAAGTCACTACCAAAGAAGTCACCTTCAAAGTGACCACTAAAGTTCAAAATAATCGCCTTTAATAGGTCACATTCCACTAGTGAGGAACGGACTTGCGATGCAGAGTCCAGGTCGAGTCAGCAGACAACAACGTCTAGTTTTGTCAAAAGTTAATAAGGCCAAAATTAAATAATTCAGTCATTATTTAGAAGGCCCGGACGTATAACCCAGCCTGATACTAGTAGGGTCGCAATGTACGACCCATGCAGAACGAACAGAACTGCAATGCAGATTCCAGGTCGACTCAGCAGGCAGCGAAGTCTAATTCTATCAAAGATTAATAAGGCCAAAATGGAAGAAAATTGGTCATAATAACGCCCCAGACACAGAGCTCTGGCCGATGCCATTAGGGTCGTAATTTACTACCCAGGCAGAAGGAATAAAGCCACGATGTAGAGTCCATGTCGACTCAGCAGACAGCGATGTCCAATTTTGTCCAAAGTTAATAAGACCAAAATGAAAGAATTTGGTTATGATTTAGAAAGCCTGAACACAGAGCCTAAATTGATGCCATTAGGGTTGAAATGTATAAACCATGCAGAAGGAACGGAGCTGCGAAGTAAAGTTCAAGTCGACTCAGCTTACAAATACATCTAATTTTTTCAAAATTTAATGATGAAAAATGAAAGAATTTAGTCATGATTTAGAAGGTTTGGACGTAGAGCCCAGGCCGATGCCAGTATTGTTGTAATGTATAACCCAAGAAGAAGGAACGGAGCTACGATGTAGAGTCTATGCCAACTCAGCTGATAAACATCTAATTCTGTCAAAAGTTAATAAGCCGAAACAAAAAAATCGGTCAAGATTTAGAAGGTCCGCATGTAGAGCTTAGGTCAATGCCAGTAGGCCCAAAATGTATGACCAAGGAAGAAGGAATGGATCTGCAATGCAGAGTCCAGGTCGACTCAGCAGAAAATGATGTCTAGTTTATTCCAAAGTTAATAAGTCCAAAATGAAAGAATTCAGTCATGATTTAGAAGGCCCGAACATAGATCCCATGATGATGCAGTAGGGTTGCAATGTACGAGCCGGGTAAAATTTTACGGAGCTGCGATGCAGAGTCCATGTTGACTCAGTAGCCAGCAACGTCTTATTCTTTCAAAAATTAGTAAGGACAAAACGAGAGAGTTCAGTCATGATTAAGAATTCCAGGACGTAGAGCCCATGTCGATGCAGCAGGGTCGCAGTGCATGACCTAGGTATGAATTTTACGGAGTCGCAAAGCAGAATCCAGGCTAACACCAGCAGGCCCGTGACACATATCGATGACTATGAGAGACGAAATCAGGATGCGAAGTCCCATCTTGACGAACAGGGACGTATGCCACTAACCACATTCAGACAAGTATCCGAGATGTTCATATGTATATACCCTGATGCCCCGCGCTGTTCAGCAGTGCGACATCGAGCTGGGGGACTTGATAATGTATGGGCTGATTATATCCATATCCCTATTTACCAAGTCCAAATGCCCATCACTTGACCTAAGAGAGGCCAAAATATTTTTCTATAAAAGGAGAGGAAAATCCATCAAGAGAGGTATGTTTTACTACAGCCTCCATTACAATGTAGCCTGATCTTATTCACATCTATTTTCTCCTACCTGACTTGGGCATCGGAGTAGGCGTGGTCACACACTGCCTCTCCTTGAGTGACCCGTTCTATTTTACAGATTTACATCTATGCCAGAATCATGCTGGAAGGAGGCCCGAACAGAGGCCTTATTAGAGCTTCCTCAACAGCTCCAACAGTTCAAGATAATCAGCTCCATGCCAAGCCCATGATAAATTTTTGCATTAACATTGGTTTATCAGAAAGCCAAGGCTGAGTATGATCAATGGGTGGATGAAAATCAGCGTGTTTGCAATCTCTTCTTTTCCTCTCTGATGCCTGAAGCATTGGCAAAATTTCCTAATCGTGCCACGTCCAAGAAAATCTAGGACAGTATTATGGCCATCTTTCATGACAGCAGTGCCTCTACAATTTTGAGTCTTCGTGCCAACACTCATGGTATACGTAAGACTGGTACAAGAAAAAAACTCCATCTTAAATTTTAGGAATTTTTTGAACATTTGGATTTGATATGTTTTTCAGTTACTAATGATGATCAGATACTATGATTTTTTTACTGCATTTGGTACTAAATTTAAATTTTTTCTGCTCCGTTGATTAATTATTTCCCTACTTCACTTTATGATGATTTTTTTATCTCGTGCCAAAAACCATGGGGCCTTTCTGAGAAATTTACAGGGACATTCAGCCCAAGCAGCAGGGTCTCTCACCTTCACCATTGGAGATCACCCCCGGTCAGCCGTGCGTGGAATCATGAAGCGGCGAGAAGTGGTAGCGCATACGGTTCACGTGCCACCAGGGATGGTCATTCAAGAGGTAAAAGCAGCGGCAGAGCTCCCTGGCTTGCTCAGTTTTTGGACCAGCCTAATTCAGGTCACGAACGTCCACATTGCACTTAGTGCGGTCGTTCTAGTCACTATGCTGCCACCTTTTTATAAAATAATAGCACAGACTGGTAATTATCAGGCTCTTCATACTAACTCGACACGTATTGGTGAAAGCTTTCAGTCATCCTTGAAATTAGAGCCTGCCACTCGCACCTCTGATTGGTATATTGATTATGGTGCAACCAGTCATATGGCATCTTCGACTTCTGGTTTGGAGAGTGTGACCCCTTATTATGGTAATTCCTATCTTTTTGTTGGTAATTATGCCTCTATTCATATTTCTCATATTGGTGATTCTAAGATTTTTGATGATTTATGTTTATCTGATGTTCTGGTTGTGCCTGAGATTACTAAGAACCTTTTAGTAAACTGGCCAGAGATTCGAATTTGTTTGTCACTTTTGATGATCAAAAATTTGTTATTCATAACATTTTTTCAAGGCAATCGTGGGTAGGGGTCACAGTGAAGGAGGACTTTAAGTTTTGGATAGAGGCGAGGTAATTATATTTTCTCATTTGCATCAGAATAAAGGATGAGCATCCTACGAGCTTTGGTATGCTCGCTTGGATCATGTACCGACAACAGTTATTTCCAGTTTACAGAAGTCTGGTTTGCTTTCAGATTCTTCATTATTGCCTAAACCACAGACCTGCGCCCCATATGTTATGGTGAAAGGTCAATGGTTGACATTTTTTGAGAACCATAAACATGTTGCGCACGTACTTGATTCGATACATTGTGATTTTAAAGGTCCTTCCCCATTTTTATCGTCAAATGGTTTTTCATATTATGCCTTATTTATGGATGACTATTGTCGCTTTACTTGGATATTTCCACTCATCCGAAAGTTTGATTTTGTTGACACTTGTATTTTGAGGCACTAGTCGGGAATCAATTTTCATCCAAAATTAAGGTTTTTCATAGTGACGGTGGTACGGAGTTTGTTAATACTTACGAATCCATTTTTCCTCTAAGGGCATTCACCACCAAATATATTTCCCGTATACTCCGGAGAAAAATGGTCGAGTTGAGCGCAAACATAGGCACATTGCAAAAATGGGTCTCACGATGTTGTTTCATTTGCACTGCCTATTTCTCACTAGGATGATGCTTTTTCCATAATAGCTTACACGATTAACTACCTACCTATTCCGGTTTTATAGGGTGCTTCTCCTTATGGGCTTATTTATGGTTGTGATCCTACCTACTCACATTTTCATCCTTCTGGGTGTCGGGTATTTCCATTTGTACGCCCATTTGCTGAGCGTAAGTTGCCTCCCAGAAGTCTTCCTTGTGTATACATCGACTACAACTCCAAGTATAAAGGTTTTCGGTGCCTTTATTCATTAAGAGGAAAAGTATATTTTACTTGTCACGCTCGATTTGACGATGAGTTTTTTCCTTATGCTTCGTCCACAGCTTCCTCGACTTCTTCTCCATTGTTGGTTTTGAATGTTTCAGCATTTATTGATCCTGATGGTGTTCCTCCTCCTCCACTGTCGGTCTCAACACCATCTTCTTCTGCACCATGTTCTATTTGTGCCACTGATCCACCACCAGCATCTCGACTGGCACCCTCTACCTCTCCGCTGATTAGTCAGCCTTCCTAGTCACCGTCCAGCTCGGTTGATTCTTCACTAGTCTTCTCGGTTGCATAGCCACTTGATCGATGACTGGAGCGATTCAGCGCAAGAATTATTCAGATATTTTTGCTCATGGACTTATGGTGGCCTTACTTGCTCATCCTGATCCCACTGATTATCACTCTTATCATCAGGATCCGTTTTGGGTTTCCGCTATGGATGAGGAGAAAGCAGCTCTTCGCGGCCAACACACATGAGACTTAGTTCCTTGCTCATTGGATGTCAACATTGTTGGCTCTAAATGGGTCTATCGGTTGAAGCATCATCCTAATTACATGGTTGATCACTACAAGGCTCGCCTTATCGAATAGGATTTCTCTCAGGTTTTGGTTTTGACTTTGATCACACCTTTACTCCTATGGTCAAAGCTTCCACTGTTCGAACAGTTCCTTCCATGTCTACGATGTATTCCTGGCTACTTCATTAGCTGGATGTTAAAAATGCATTTCTCAATGACGTCCTTGATGTTCCAGTTTATATGAAGCAACCATTGGATACAAGGACCCTGTTCCTTCAAATTATGTATGTCTCCAGCGGAAGGCTATTTATGGTCTAAAACATGCCCATCGAGCATGGTTTCAGCAGTTTAGCACTTATTTGACATAGCTTGGTTTTCAATTCAGCTCAGATGATACTTCTCTATTTGTGATTTCACGGGGATCGTCATTACTATATCGTTTAGTGTATGTCGATGACATCATTCGTACAGGCTATGATTTGACCCTTCTTTGGCAGTTTATTGATCAGACACATCGGAAGTTTGCCATCAAGGACCTCAACACCCTTCACTACTTTCTTGGCTTGGAAGTTTTGCCTACTTCATCAGGCTTACTTCTTAGTGAAGCAAAGTATGCATGTGACATTCTCACTCATGTCAGGATATCTAATGTTATTCCAGTCTCTAAACCATTTGAGCCAGGTTCTTAGTTGCATAGTTTGCCCATTCCATCATTTTGGAATCATACATTGTATCATTTTCTAGTTGGGGCTCTGCAGTACCTAACTATCACTCGTCTAGACTTGGCCTTCTTGGTCAACATGGTCAGCCAGTATCTTCAGGATCCCAGAGACAACTATTTTGCTGCTGTTACGCAGATTTTGTGTTATGTTCGAAGTACCATACAATTTGGTCTCACTTTCTGGTCTGCCAGTTCTCTCGAGATGTTGGGGTATTCTGATGCTTATTGGGCTCAGTTTCTAGAGACTCATCAATCTACCCATGGATATGTTGTTTTTCTTGGTAGGAACCTGGTTTCCTGGAGTGCCAAGAAATAGCCCACTATTTCTCATTCCAGTATCGAGTCTGAGTATTGTGCTCTAACCAACATTGCTTCAGAGATTGTTTGGCTGATTCATTTTCTTCAGGATCTGTGAGTTCCTTTGTCTAGTTCTCCGTTGCTGTTATGTGACAACACTAGCGCTATCTTTTTGGCTCAAAATCCAGTTGCACACAAACGGGTGAAGCACATCGACATCGACTATCACTTTGTTCGAGAGTAGGTTGCTTTTGGTAAACTTTGAGTTGCTCATGTTCCCAATTTTCTTCAGATTGCGGATATCTTCACCAAAGGTATCTCTCGTTCCCTGTTTAAGTTCTTCAGATCCAACCTCTGCATCGGCGAGCACCCGACGCTTTGTTTGAGGGAGGTGTTAGAATAAGTCAAGTTGATGATTTTATTTGATTTAGTTTGGATTGAGTTGATTGCTAGACTAGAGAGTTATACTAGTTCTAGTATACCTTTGTATTCTATTTATTCTCATCAGTAATACCGGATTCACAACGGGAAATACATTTTATCACTTATAACAATAAATTTTCCCCTTCCAAGGAGTAAAGGATCACGTTAACGCACCTAGAAATTATCAATCCTCAAAGTAATTGAAACGAAAATGATCGAGATCGAGAAATCTAATCATCAATTTAGTCAAAATCGGACAAGCAGTGAATATTTTTATCACGATTTCACTCAATCACTCTCAAGATAGAAGGATAATCACTCAAATAATTCACAAGTTATAACACAAAGAAGTTAATATGCAAATCAGGAACGTCTTTGTCAAGGGTTATAACGAGGCTAGAGACCATTCGGATTGGTGAGATCCTAGGGGTTCTAAGCTCAAAAAATATCGATAAAAAAACCATGCCTGTCTTTTTCTTGATCCATCGTCCATGTATAGTAGATATTCACCAAGAATCTTCAACCTCATGGCTATTATGAGAAAGCCAAGCAATATCACATCAAATGTAGGTGCTATTTTAGTTTCTTTATTTATTAATTTTTGAATTTTCCCAGCACATTTTTTCCCCAATATAGTCCCAAACCAGTAATTGTGAAGGAAAATTGCAACATAACAAATAATAAGATTTATTATTATTATTATTATTATTTCACATTTACTGCCTCCAAATTGGCCAAACTGAACACATGCTTCACTATTCATAGTAAGATTCAGCCTTCAATTTCGAAACCCTTTTATCTGGGAAACTGCATTCACATGCCCTGTAATGCCATCAATTCAAGAGAACACAATGGATGAATTGATGAACTTCAAGAACATGCATAATAAGGTCAATAGAAAGGATAAAACAAGACTTTGGCTAAATATATAGTAACTCATATAAAAGAACATAGTCAAAGTTTTAAAGTGTTTTACTAGGGGTTAATGTAATTGGTAGGCAATTTAAGGTGTATGGTTTATCCTAGTATCTTCCATCACTTTCACACATAACAACTCCAAGAATAACAATGTGATCTCTCAGAGCAAAGATTGATGTAGAGAGTGCTCTACTCTAGCTCAAACCTCATTTTAGTAGGCTAAAATATTCAAATAAACTCATCCTTTTTGTCATTCCAAAAATCATACCAACCAAATTTTACAAATCATAGAAAATCTCAGTCAAAAACCTCAAGACATATCACATTTTACCAAATTTGTTAAATAATGAAATTTACAACTGGTAGGGTACTTTTATCAAGAATCACTAGAATTTCCTCATGCCAAATTATCGACTAAAAAGCACAAAAACACATGTTTGACTAAAAACAACTTAAATTAATAAAATGTTTTTTTTATTTTTTCCAAAAATTCAAAACAAAAACGCACGATAAACCTCATCACACTTAAACTTTGCTTACCCTCAAGAAAATAATGCAAAGATTTAATGAGAAAAAGTTTCACACATAGTCAACATCGTGATAAATAAAATAAAAGGGAAAGAGGAAACTTATAGTATTGGGTTTCCAAGAAATTCCCAATAGGATGAGAGTGTTGAATCAGTATCCGTTGTAGACCTCCAGTTTGGTCAAACAAAACCCTATGAGTCCCAACTCTCCAAAGGTGTGAATACTCCATTGTACAAATTTTAAGTACTTCAACTCTGCAGATCAAGAACTGAGAGAAGATAGTAAATTGAAATTACTAAAAATAAAAATGAAAAGGAATTGTGTTGCCTCCCAATTAGCGCTTTTGTTTATAGTCATTGGATAGACTTTCTCATGTGATCAGATATGAGTGGTAAGTAACAATGGAATTTCTTCCATTTTAGCCACTTGAGAAGCATAATAAAAATGGCTTAAGGCGATGACCATTTACAAGATAAGTTTTTTCGGTCTCCAAACTCTAAATTTCCACTGTTAGTTTGGCCAAACAAAAGCCACTTCGAAGGGCCCTTGCCATTTAGACTTGAGTTTTCCAGGCATTAACCGAAGTTTGGATTGAAAAAGTAAGTCCATCTGCCAAACCACAAATTTCTTGGACCTCAAATTCTTGTTTGTAGTACCACATTGCTTGATCAAAAGCTTCTAAACGTAGTTCCTCCAATTCCTGAAGTTGAAACCTCCTTCCCTCCTCACACTTGCAAGGTTCCATATTCATCTTTTTCACACCCCAATATGCTTTATGCTCAAGCTCAACTAGCATATGACACATCTTCCCAAAGACAAGTCGATATGAAGACATCCCGATTGGCGTCTTGAATGGCGTGCGATATATCCAAAGAGCATCATCCAACCTCTTGCTCCAATATTTTTCTTGATGGATTAATTGTCTTTTTTAGGATTTTCTTGATCTCTCTGTTCAATATCTCTCCTTGGTCATTGGATTGTGGATGATAGGTGGTAGAAAGTCGATGATGAACTCCATACTTCTTCATGAGAGCTTTAATGGTTCGATTCTTTAAGTGAGTTCCCTGGCCGCTAATGATTACTCGTGGCACTCCAAATCCGCAGAAGATCATTGATTTCAAGAAACATGTCACAACTTGAGCATCATTAGTGCAGGTGGTTTTAGCTTTCACCCACTTCGACACATAATTAACAACTAATAAGATGTATACATTCCCAAAAGAACTCGGAAAGGGACCTATAAAATCCATACCCCACACATCAGATATTTCACAAACAATCACAGGCACTTGTGTCATTGCATCACGTTGAGAAATATTTCCTGTCATTTGGCATCTTTCTCAACTCTCACCCGACCCATTATGACCCAACCCATTATGACCCAACTCATTTGGTGTGGGTCGGGTCAATGTCCCATTTGGGTCAAATTGGGTCAGGTCAGATTTTGACCCCAATCGACCCATTTTGAATCATTTATAATTTTGTCCAATTTTTTTGAAAACAATTTTTACAAAAAAAATTAGTTTAATAAAATTTATCCTACATTAATTTACTTCAAAAAGAGGTTTAACATTCTTGAATAATAACATAAACTCTCCTTGGGGAAAGAACATAATCATTTTGTTGGTCAATTCAATTTACTTCATAAAAAAGAAGTTTAAATTCCAGAAAAAAATATATTCATAAAAATATTTATGTAAAAATACTATTAATTATAAATAATAAATTGATTAAAATATGAAATATGTATTCATACTTATATAAATAAATTTCAGTAAATTTAAAATTTAAAAATTAAAAGTATTCCAACTAAATACAATGAAAATGACTGTATTTTTCTTTATTAAGTGAATAATTCATATTTAAATAAAAAAATAATATTATTATTTAAAATTATATTAAAATACATTAATGTTATTTTATTTATTATTTTAGTATTAATTTCAACCACCATATAATAAAAATTATTTGCTTGGTGTTGTCAATCAAATAATTTTAACTAACATAAACACAAGATTCCTAAAAATAACATATTAATATTATAATATTTTAATGATTTTTAATTCTTTACTATATATAATTAATCATAACTTGTTAAAATATATAATTTCTAAAAATATATTTAAAAGCATAAATATCTCATACAATATATATCACAAAAGAAAATCCAAAGAAGCGCACAATATGAAATAACAAAATGTGACTCATATGAGACCGTCTCACCATAACTTATGGTGAGACAATGAACAAAATAAAGTTTTAAAAATTACAAAAAGTACCCCA
>JAULKM010102526.1:0-25552 GCA_032355605.1 Rubia tinctorum | reverse complement strand
AATTGAAATATATGGTCAAACATGGTCCGATAAAGTTGACAAAAAAATAGGCCAAAACTGCTGGGACGGAGGGAGTATATCACATCATGAAATTTTATGCTCAAATATTATATTAATATAGTCAAATTTACATGATCCAGAAGTGCCATGAAATCTAAGACATGTAAATACATAACACGTGAATTAGCACAATTCCTTAAAAAAATATCTTGAATTCTTATTCCTAGAGTTCAACTTCAAATTTTGGAACTCATTCCACTTATTAATCAAACACTCATTTATTTAATCTATATATAAAAAGTATATTATTGAAAGAGATTTTAGAACAACGGCCTTATCTTGATATTTAATTTAAAAAATATTTTAATTATAAATTAGCAATATTTTCGTGTAAAATCCAATTGAACTATTATGTTAGACAAACTCTATACAAGTGTGGTGATACAAAATTAAAATGAAAATTGCACTATCCCGGATGAAAATAATTTTTTGACTTTATATTTTTTGCCTAGCATTAGTATTCCATTTTACAGCCCAGATTATTTGTTGACTCACTAGTAAAAGGTAATAAAGAATAAAGTCAAAATAAAAATTTGTGTTGAAATTATATCAATATGTTATTATTAGTAATTTTTGGAATTCTAATACTCCTTTCATCCTAGTTATATCTGCACAAAATCTTTTTCAGTCAAAATTTTAAAATTTTGATCATATATTTAAATAGATATATAAGCAATAATATTATCGTATGACATATTGTTAAAAAATATTAACATGTAAACTCTAAATGAAAACTTTTTAGTATCAAGTAAACTATCAAATTCTTTTTTTATTATATATAGTTTTTGGCCAATTATAGCAAAATTTTCAGTCCAAAATATCTTTATACATAAATTTATAATAATTAATATCCATAGTGAACCTTTATGATTCTTTCACCCCATATTTTATCATATTTTATTTTATTATTTGAACTTTTCTCCTCTCCTCTGCCCCGTTATTTTACGATCTTATTCTTAGTGAACTTTGTGAAATATTAGTTCATCCCAATCTTAGTGTAGTTCGTCAATTAGTAAGGCGACCATCCAATTCCATATGACCATTTCGAAGATCCCATCTGAAGGTACATTTTGATTTTTTAAATTTTATCTAAGTCCGTTCAAATAATTTTGGAAAATGGATTTTTTTTTTTTAGAATTTTGATCCGTATGATAAAAATCGATAACTAAATTCACCCCCTCGTTTATAGGCATTATTAATTTTATTTTTGGGTAACTTGATTTTGTGTTTGGATATAGATGACACGATTCTAATTGATTGATGAAAGTGACTATAATTTGTTGTGTTATCTATGATTTGGATATTTACTTTAGGGGTGATTATTCAAATTTATCGGTTAAAAATGGATAATTTCACATATGCATTAGAAAAACATCGTAATTGTGTCATCTGAGATTTGATTATATGCATATGATGATTCAAATTATGGTTTCTGATTGTATGTATGCACAACTCAAATTGATGGGTAAAAATGAGGTGCTAATATATGCAACGGAAAAAATAAATGTAGTTGTATGACTAACCACGATATATGTTCGAGTTAAATTATTTTTAAGTACTCGAAAGAAGATATCCATTTTGATTATGGTAAAGAGTACGAAGAAATAAATATACATTTTAGAGTATATTATTGTGTGTTACTTGGGGTATACGCATTCAATTTGTACAATTTTTAATTCTACATTTTATCATAATAAACAATGATACTAATGAGATGCGCTTTTAAACTATTAAAATATGCAGTGGCCGTGGTAGTACCGTAGATATGAAATTTTAAATCCTAAATCTTTCTTAAACTAGCATAAAACTCCCTTTGATTTATTGGTGTCTTGAATTATGTGTGTTAAGAATTTGAATATGAATTTAGACACATGAATGCAATTATTTTCATAGATGTTTTTCTGCGTGCATATCTCAAAATAGAGATGTACATCCTTGGAATTAATATGGTGTGATAAGAAAAGGTTAGTATGCATTACTCAAAAATGTGATAGAAACACACATTATGGTTCAAAATGCACACAGTTGGTGCCATTACACAAGTTTGGAAACCTCGTTTCTTCCTTTAAGTCTAGTATAGATATGAGTGTGGATACTTCTTCAAGTGCGGAGTAGAACTGAGAGATGGAATGGAAGATATGGCTTCGATAGGGATGGGCCAAGCTCTACCATAAGACTGAATCAAGCTAGTGAGAAAACGCCTAGTGGTACTCTCTTCTTACTGTATTTTTTTTTGGGTTTATGTAGTTGAGGAAATTTTTTGAGTTTATTTATCATGCCCTCATAAGTTTTTGGTTTCCTTTGTTGAAGCAGTAACTTGTGCCCCCATAAGGCTATAACCGTAAGAGTAGTACATTACCATTAAATGATTCATGGCAGAAATTTATGTTTGGAAACTTTAGAGAATCAGTTTGAATATTTTTTTTCTAAATCTTCTCCTCTATAACAATGGAGATTTGAATTTTTTTTTGTTTTTGTTGTTGATCCAAGTTCTTTATTTTATTTTTTATGCCATGTTGAGTTCATCACTGTATAAAACTACTTGACGTTTGATATAGCTTCTATGAACCTTGTTGCATTCGGGGCTTGCCATGATTTTTTACATTCATTTGCATAACAATCAGCAACAGTGGCTGATTGTACCATGCATTATGTATATATATATATATCTTTGTGTTTTATATGTATAAAACTAAGATCTTAGTTATTTTATGATGTGAGAGCTTTCATCATTCCAGGTTTATACCAAATAAAGCGTCGGGGCAGTGGATCTCACTTCAGTATGGAGAGTAGGGACTCTCTGCATGGCAAGCGTAAAACGGCTGGAGCTGGTGGTAGCATTCCAGGCAGGCACAGGGGGATCCCAATGGGCAGGAGTGTTAGATCAAAGGGTCTCCAGTCTGATGGAAGGGTCGGGAATGCTAGAACTAAATTCCCAGGGCCTCGTAAATCACAGTTGAGAGATGACATTGTAAAAGGAGCAGTCCTGCTAGAAATATTTACTCAATCTGCTGGTATATTATTTCTTCTACTGTGGTAAATTAGTGTAACATTTTCAAGCTTTTTTATGCAACATTGTCAAGAAGTTGCAGCAGGTGCGGGGATCACTTAAATTTCCCATTTCACACTTTTTCTTCACTTACTCATGTAATTTTTAAGGTCACTGTGACTTGTGCTAGTGAATCATTGTAAAATATATTGAAGGAAAAAAAAGACAGAGAAAGTTGAAATTGATCATTGGTATGTTCCAATTATACTTGGTAATATTTTCATGGGAACCATAAGCTAAATTAAAATTGTGCCATTGGAGGTGATGTGTTGATTATTAGTTGTGAAACAAAGTTAGTATATGGTGACTTATTTATTCAGGGATACAAAATTGCAGATAAATTAGTGTGAGATTTATTATATCATCGCATCCATTTAAGAGCCCTCAAGAGCTTCACTATTCTGAGATTTTGTTTGAACAATGTTTGTGTTTTTGGTAATTTAAGGTCATACATGTGTATAACTTTTACGCAAGTCCTTGTGGTAGTTGTATTGTGATGATATTAAAATAAAGTTGGCACATGCATAATAGAGTTGGTTGTAGTTGTGTGCTCAAGTACATGATTGATTTATTTTTAGAGAAAACAATATGATAAATGGGGGGAGTTTAGAGAGTAAAATGATGATCAAACTTTAATTTGGACATATTTTAATGTCTAACCACTTGATCACAAATGGAAATGTCATCTGTCATTTGCCTTCAGCTTTAAAGACTCACTTGTGAGACCTCCTTAATTTCATAGGTTTTATAGAGCTAGAATCTGTTTCGTATGTTGGAAAACAACTGTGGCTTCAAACTTATCATCTCTTAGTGTGTAACTTAATGTTTTTATAGTTGGAAATATACCGTGGCTTCAAATTTGTGTTGTTATTATGAAGTGGATTTTGTAAAAATCCAGTCAAGCTTTTTATTCATAAGCTGAATTTGACATTCATGGCAATTGTTTGTTGGTTTACTTGTCATATTTTCACGAGGCTTGATATGATTCTCTCTGAGTTACAGCTTCTTATGTGCAACCTCATCATGAATTGGTGGTCTTTTTTCAACATTTTCTGGTGGATGACGTGATTCCCCATTAGGCAGTATATTGATTACTAGACTCTTGAAACTGATCTCTCTGAACTCCAACTTGTTTAAATTAATAATGATTTTCTTCGACAAAAAAGGGAACGGTATTAGGTGTTATATTCATATAATCTACGATTTATACACCATACCTTGTCTTTGATAACAGAAAATTGTCCGCATCATTAGATATAATTTCATTTTCACATTTATAAATTATGTCTAGTAAATTAGATAACAGTTGTGTTATTAGCTTTGGAAAGTTGATTAGCTTTTTTTAGAAGAAATAAAGGTTGATTAACTGGAGATTATTGGTGCAATTAATTTATATCTATTGAATCATATGTCTTTTATGCTACTCTAAATTAGTTCATAGTTTCTTTTGGCAGCAGTTATATGTGTTGAAATGCTTCGAACTCAGTCTTTGATTTGGAAAATTTAATTTGTGCTGGAGCTACAATCCTTGGATTGATCCAGATTTTCTTATTTGGAAGAAATTGCCCAACAAAGACTTAGGCTATCAAGCATCGAGTGATGATCAAACTCAAAATAAGGAGGAGAAGGAAGAGGAGGAGGTGCAAGTTTCTTCCAATTAGAGGTGCATTTCAGGGGGATGGGACCTAAGTGATACGAAGAACAGGCTTGTTGGAGAGAATGTAGATGAAGCCTTCATGAGAAGTTTAGCAAAACTGCAAAAGACATGTGGAAGACCGAGGAAAGTACCCGTTGAAAAAGGTATAATTTGTTTAATTATAGAATTTTGGTTTCTTCCAAGTGTGTAAAAAAATCTGATCATTTTCCTAAACTGTGTAGCTTTTTCAGCCATGGAGAATGCAAAGGAACCATTCAGAAAAAGTTCAGCAAGATTACAAAAGATGCGTAAGAGTCCGAGGAAAGCACCAGTTCAAAAAGGTATCATTTGTTTTATTATAGCATTTTGTTTGCTTTATTATCTAAGTTTGTAAACAATTATGATAATTTTTCCTAAATTTTTGGCTTTTGCAACAAGACTACAAAAGATGCGTGGAACACCAAGGAAAAACCTATTCAGAAAGGTATCATTTATTTGGTTATAGCATTTTGGTTGATTTATCTCCATGTTTGTACACATTTATGATAATTTTCCTGATTTGTGTGGCTTTTGCAGCCATAGAGACTGTAAATGAAGCCTTCAAAAGAAGTTCACCAATACTGCAGAAGACTCGTGGAAGGCTGAGGAAAGAACATGTTCAAAAAGGTATCATTTATTTGATTATAGCATTTTGGTTGTTTATTCTCCAAGTTTTTGAACATTTCTGATCATTTTCCTAAAACGTGTGCCTTTTTGCAGCCACGGAGAGTGAAATGTCAAGGCCCCCACCTTTAATATCAGTTCCTAGTCATGTTGATTCTTCATCAAGTGAGACAGATCACAATGATGAAAACTATAGGCTTGGATGTTCTGAGAATGATGAGTATGAAATCTCATTATCTGATAAAGATGGCAATTCAAGTGATATTGCAGTCGACAGGGCTAGTCGGCCTAAGGATGTTATTGGGGAGAGCCATAAATTTAAGATCCTGAAGAAAACCTCATCTCATTCTGTGAGGTCGACTGATGTGTAGGATTACCATATAAAAGATATCTTCAGTACTAAGGACGGTTCTCTGGCAGATGGCAATGCAGCAGCTGAGGATACATCCCCGAAGATGCAGCTGCAAAGGAGTGCGCCGAGGAGACCATTTCAACTGTTCAAAAAGGTATCATTTATTTGATTATAGCATTTTGTTTGCTTTATTCTCCAAGTTTGTACATGTTTCTGATCATTTTTCCGGAAATATATGGCTTTTATAACCATGGAGAGTGAAATGCCAAAGCTCCTGCCCCTAAGATCAGTTCCTAATCATGGCGACTCATCATCAAGTGAGACGGATCATGATGATGAAGACTACAGGCTTGGATTATATGAAGATGATGTGTCTAAAATTTCCATGTCTGATGAAGATAGCATTTTAGGTGATATTGTAGTTGAAAAGGTTGGTTGTGCTGAGGATGTCAACGAGGAGAGTTGTGCCTTGAAGATATTGAAGAATAATGATTTGACATTATTACATTTATCTAGCATTCATCAAACCATCAACAACATTAGAAGCTCTAAATCATGCTCTTGGATTTCATATCAAAAGAATGGAGAATTAGCTAATTTCAAAAAACCCAAACACATAATTATACAAGGAATTCATATACTCAAACTTCCAATATCATTAATGTATTGGACAACCATATTCAAGCACAATAAATACACAATAGCAAAGCACTACTTACGTATAAATTTCAAGACATAGGCTTGGAAGCCTTAATCAATTGCTCCCAAGGTTATGTTTAGCTACTAGAACCCATACTAATTAACAAAAGAAAATCAAACATGAATTCAAGAAGAAACTAAGATGGAAAAGATGGAAAAACTAGGGTTTTGAGGTCTCGAATCGGGAGAGAAAAATTGAGAAAGAAGGAGAAAAGTAATGATTATTTATAGTACAAAAAGTCCAAAAAGTAATTCTGGCCTGACGACCGTCGCGACTCGCGACACAGGCATTGCCACTCGAGAAGACCATAGTACTCTGCCCTCACATGACTTCTTCTCTTTGGTCTTAGTGTAGTTTTGTCTCCTTCCTTTCTTCGGGTCTTCAAAGTCTTCATTGTCTTCAAAATGGAGTCTTCAAGGTCTTCAAGTCTTCAACAATTGCCTCATCTCACGGAATCCTTGTTACAAGTGACAAAAGCGATAAAGTTGCTCTTAACTCTAGTAATAGAACTTTCAAGGTAAAATAGAGTATCCAAATAACATAAGCCTACCAAAATGAGTACAAAGATCCCCAAAATCATCGTATAATATGGACATATTAGAACACACAACTAAAATGGTGGCAGATTTGAAAGAAATTAAACCTCAATTTACCAATGGATTGGGATGAAACTGACCTCAATTCGTAGTATAAATAGGGGCGTAAGAGTTCATTTGTTGAGCATTCTCAATTCTTGATTGAGAGGTTGTTCTATTTTTTTCTTTTTAGAATTTCAAAATACAGGCTTTGGAATTGCTTTGCGAAGGCAGGATTAGAGAGGATAAATATTAGTTATTATCTTCCGACGTGTGTGATAATGCGTCATTTATGTTGGGCCCGAGTGTTTGGTCTAGCCGGCCCAGAATTCTCTATTTTACCCTCAAAGTAATATCCTTTGGGTAATAACCATTGGGTTGGCCTAAGGAAGATCTTCAGTACTTGCATCACAAGCAAACAAAACAGTTGCCCTATCTATCAACCTATATAAAGGAGAAAGGTAACACTGTATACTCAACTATTCATTCCTAATTCAAATACACTTTCTGACTTTATCATCGGAGACTCTCCCCCCGGACAACTCTGGGGGTTCTGTCTTGAAGATTCCGGCTAAAGGAGCGGCGAACTCGACGGTGACGGTTTGGGGCGCATCAAGTTGGCCCGCCCAGTGTGACCGTTTGTTAGTTTTTTGAGTTTCACTGTTCATGTCCACTTCTACAAAAATCACATTGCGTAGAAGCGAACGAGTCAAAGGAAAGCGATTTTCTCTTGGTGTTTCTCGGCCTTGTCCGCACATATGGTTAATTTCCCAATGGCTTGCATGATTTCCTCCTTTGAGATCACCAAACCTTCACCTTGATTGTAGGGCTTATCTCCAAGCCTTTGGTATTGAGGTTGTGGTGGTTGATATTGTTGTTGAGGAGGGCGATAGGGTTGAACATTTTGACCCCCTTGTGCATTCCCATATCGGATATTTGGGTAGGCTTGGTTGGCCTCATTGTAAGGTCAATTTTGGTAGGCTCAGCCTCATTGGTAGCCTTAATATCCTTGATACCCTTGATTTTGGTATCCTTGGACTCCATGATATCCCATGACACTCACCTCTCCACATAATTATCTTGCAAAGTAGGACATGCATCTGCAGGATGCGGAGAAGGGAAAATCTCGCAATATTTCACATGTAGTTTAACTCTGGATTGTGTCATCAAAGTCTTGACCTTAGAAGTGAGGGTCGAGACTTGGTCTTCAAGCTTCCCATTGTTGGAAGGGGCACTTGTGTTAGGTTTTCCTCAATCTACCCAAATATACCACTTGTGCATGGACCCGTTTGAGGACCTGGCCCTAGAGTTTGATCTCCGATAAGAAGTAAGCACGGAAAAGCGTGGTCTCCGAGGAAGGGTTTGTCGTAGATGTGTGGGCGATCGAGTGCGCAGGGAGGTCACTGTCGAAGAACTCGGCCAATACAACGAGGAGGAGCACATCGTGGAAGTAATTGCCAACCACCACACAAGTTGGGCTTGTTGAATCTAGGAAACCATGTCACTTTTAGAAGGGGTGGGCGGCGGTTTCAGGCGGCGGCGATGGCGGTTTTAGGTGGTGGTGGCGGGAGAATGGGGAAAGGGAGGGTGGTGGCACCGGGGAAGGGGAAGGGAAAAGGGGGAAGATAGGTTTAGGGTTTTGAAAGAAGAAATAGGAAAATAGAAAAAAAAGATTGAAAAACTATGGGAAATGTCACTTTTGCCCTTAAAATTATAGTTTAACGTTCTGACCTGACGAAATGGTCACGATTATGCTGTTTTGTTAGTTGAGTGGCTGAAAGTTTTCAAAAAAATAAGAAGATGAGAGGCCAAAGGTGAACGATCGTGATAGTTAAAGAGTCACCGAAGTCTTTTTCTCTTTTTAAAATAGGCCCAAAACACGAATGAAGAGAGTAGTATCAATTGTTACGCCTTTGTTTGAGAAATTCAGAAGATAAATAATAAGCCCAATTGTCTCCTTCTTTGAAAAATATGCCCAAACATGAAATTTGTTTTAATATAAAAAAGAGTAAAGTGCTAAAATACCCCTATCTTTTGGCTGAAAGTGGCAATATAACCCTGCAATTTCAGAAAGTGCCAATATAAACTGACTCCGCTGACTTTTTAGTCAACGTTTTGATGGCTGGATTTTATGGAAAAGATGATTTTACCCCTGTTGAAAAAAATAAAAATTACAAAAGACGTATTTACCCTCTATTTTTTCATTTCTTCCTCACTCCCCCTTTCGTCACTTCCTTCCCCCGCTTCCACTTTTCTTCCTTATTTTCCACTTTTCATCGCTCTCATTTTGGGTCCTCCATTTTTGACGATTTAGGGTTTCCGACTATGAGGCTAAGCAGGTGGCGTGGGGCTGAGCAAGGCATAGCTGCGTGGTGGGGCAGAAACCCTAGAAATGGGTGGGGGAAGGCAAGTGGCGGTGGGGGGATGAGGCGATAGGGGGGAGGCTAGCATTTGCGTGTCCTCCGTTTTTAGGTAGGTTATGCTTCTGGACGGAACCCTAGCAGCGGGTGGGGGGAAGACGGCGGTGAGGGGGATGAGGCTGCGGGGAGAAGTCGATCGGAGGGAAGAAGATGATGACAGGGGGATGAGGTTGCAGGGGGAAGGCGATCGGAGGGAAGAAGGAGACAACTGGGGTGAGTGATGATAGTGGGAAGGCGGTGAGTGACCGGTGCTTTGGGTGGCTGGAGGCGCTGGTTCGGCCGGTGGTAGCGTTCGAATAGAGTACTGGGCTGGTGCACGACGGGTAACTCGTCGGCGACTGAATTGGGCGGAGATGACCTTCTTCTTCTTTCTGCCTAATCGTTCCTCCGAATCTCCTCTAATTTATTTTTGCAGAGTACTACTATACTAGTATTGGAGTTTTGCTAAAGTGGCATATTGATATGCTTTAGGTTTGCGTTGAGACTTGAGACTTGAATCTTATTCTCTGATTGCAACATCATTATAGAAGAGTTTCTGCACTTTGTTAATTGTTATATTATTGCTGACCAGTTATGTAGCTACATAGTTTTGTTGCTGTGAAACTTCTTTTAACTAATTTAATTTTGTTGGCGGCTGAAGTGAGGTGGCATCCCGGCGGTGGTGGCTTGTGATGGTTGACGGCGATGGCGGGTTGCGATGGCAGACGACAATGGCGGAGACGGAGGCATTTCGGGCTAAGCAGATGTGGTGAAGATGAATTAAGGGTATTATGGGTATTAATATTTTAGTTTCTTAATTAAGGGTATTCTGGTCATTTCAGTTTCTAGTCATTGCCGGAATATCATTGGTCAATGCCGGAATTAGGGAGTCTGGTTATATCGACACAAATTTTTAAAAAGTTAGGATTAAATTGACACATACAATAATTAGTTAGGATTAAATTGACACACTCTTAAATTGCAGGATTATATTGGTACTTTCAGTCAAAAGTTAGGGCTATAAATGTGTTTATCCATATAAAAAAGGTATTCTTCTTCCTTACTCTACAATATGTTTTCAAAACCCAATTTCAGGCCGAAATTGATATTGAACATATTCGACGAAATACTTTCTAATCCTTTCCTGCCACTGTCGTCAAGACAAGTTGTATACGTATATAAGGTCCTACCATCATATAGACATCGCAATATTCATTCCAAATTCTCGATGATGCATTTTAATCCAAGTCCTAGAATTTCGGACAATATAAAACCTTTATGGAGATCTATTTACACAAATATCTTTAGTATGAAATGCTCAAGTCACAGAGTAATGAAGTGGTTATTCTACAATTTTATCATATAATATTTGTTTAAGTGATGTTTAAGATATAGGCTGCTTCATTCCAATCACATAGTAAATTCTTCCTTAAATGTCTCATCTCGCAAATTGTATAATCATTTGATTTTCATTGACCATTAAACATCACAGCTTGAAAAAAGCTTATAAAATATAATGATTTCAATCAGGATTCCATTATCGATGAAATCTGGAATCCTGATTGTCACCATCATTCAAAACGAGTTTAACTCCATTGTTCTTGAGGGCATTTACTATAGCCCAGACTTTTGTTTGGTTCCTGAAACCTTTCTTCTCTATCTCTTTGTTCACGTCAACGTGGATGCCGTTTCCCTGCCCCAGTTCCAGACCGTCCACTCTTAGTCTCATTGCCAACACTTCTCCCACAGTTGCTGCTGCCTTGGCATTGCAGGATCTGCCACATTCGACCGTCTTCTTGAGATCATGTTCAACCGATGATGCTGATACCACGATGCACCCATTGTTCCTGTCTACTACATTTGCAGTAATGTACTTGAGCGATATGAACAATCTCAGAACATATCTCTTCGCAACAGCCATCCTTCCATCAAAACCAACCTGCAAAGGAGATGATCAAATAGAAGATAATACAGAAAAGCAGCATAATTCTCCAAGTTACAGTTTTGATATTTGATCAAATAGAATTTGAAAGATAAATTTCCCACCATCAACACGGAACATTCTGTTCAAAATCATCAATAGAATCTAAAAACCAAACCTCATCAATGCTACTTCAACTCTAAACTCTAATCACTGTGTTCAGTCACAATCTTCAGCCAACAACTACCTACGCAAAGAATACTAGGAACCTTTCTTAAGCAAACAAATTGAATGTAAAAACAATACTAGAACTGCAATTGAGAATGCTACTGCTTCAGATTCTCTCATATAGTATGTTTACGAGGAAAACATAGCTATTTCAGTCAATTTATCAAACACATGGTGTGCCATGCGTTAAAACTACCAATTTCCATTCTGAAAACAACGCAGAGAAATCATACAATTAGGTTTTTAACAGTTGGAGTTTAATCACCTTGTTAATCAATATGCGCACGTCAAATCCTGCTCATTCAATGGTAGAAGAAGAAGATGACCAAAATGATGGGGGCATTACGGAACTTGGGTAAAAGTGTCAAAAACAATCAGGGATATATGTGTAATTTGGAAAAGCTGTGGAGAGAATGTTCACCCATCCTATTTTACTCTCCAATTTTGCCTTTTATGAACAAAAGTGCATCATTTCAATAATAACATTTCTCTTTTATGTAATATTAAGACAATATCTATCAAATTTTATTAACTTATAGTCCTTTCGTCCCAACAGTAATGACATATTTATTTTTTCATGGTCTCCAATGATCATGTTTGACCGTAAATATCTTTAACTACATTTTACCGATTCCGCATTAAAAATTAATATATGTTAAAATATATATTAAAACGAATCCAACAATATCTCACATGATATATATATTATGTATAGTTTGATTTATATTTAAGGTCAAAGTTTACTAAATTTGATTTTGAAAATGTAAATATGCCATTATTGGTGGGATAGAAGGAGTATTGATTGAATATTAAAATTTATAATTTCTAAGAACCCGTCTCTTATAAAGTAGTTTTTCCATAAGTTATGGAAATATCAAAGTTTAAACTGCAAATTAGAATAAATCAAGGTAAAATTTTCGGGTTACATTAGATGGGTCATACTTATAACTATTGCACATTGCATAATAATTTTTTTAATATTACAACTAAAATATTTTACATTTTTATAATTTTAATTCAAATCTGTCTTTCCATATGATATTTCCCAAAACTTTCCCAATTTTTTAAAAAATTATATAAGTAAAATGTACTCCGTATATGTTGTTGAGATAGTTATGTATTTGTAGATTGTGCTTTTTTAAATTAAAACATCCACCATTAGTGGATGAGAGAGATATATTGGGCTCTCCTAACCCATAAATAAGACCAAACATGATAGAACATATTAGGAACATAGTGGCTAATCCCGAATCTATAGCGCTAATCTGAAACAACTCTAGTGATCTATTTGGATATGTTTCCTGTAATTGATATCCACCCCTCATGTTAATCAATCAGACCAGATATCCAATAAGATCATACTAGGGAAGATAAAGTGCCTTATATACAGAGGAGGGTTGGTATCTCAGTAATAGTTTGATCACTTATGAAAATAAGTGAAAATAGAACAAAAAATAACAGTCTCTAAAAGTGTAGCATCCCAGCTTCATTAGCCAGTCAAAAGTGGAGCATGTCAGGATGAATTGAAGATCAGCACCCTTCCTCTCGCAAAAATGTAGTATGTCACTGATATTCCTAGAATTGGCAGACCAAAATGGAACCGAAAAGAAAAGATTCCCAAAAGTATAAGGCACAATCAGAAGAATTTCAGCAGCCAGAAGTTCCACAGCCAGAAGTTACTTTATGAATAAGGTTGCAGCCGAAATAGCATGAATATACTCTGATGTATGTCATGGTACGTTTGAAAAACCGTAAGAGCATGACAACAACAAAACAACAAAAATGAAGCAGCAGCAACAACTAACATTCCCAGCAGGACTTCTTAAAGGCATGAGATTCAGCAGCAGGTCAGCATATTAAAAGGAGAGGTAGCTTTAGAAGCAGGAGGTCAACATCAACCAATGGACTCAGTGAAGAACAGAAAAAATAGCAAAAGCAGGAGCAGCACAATCAGTAGCAAAAGCAACAAGCAGGAGCAAAATCAGCAGAATCAGGAGCAGAAGCAGGCACATGTCAGCAGGAGGCACTGAACAGTGAAATATTGAAGTCATAACCAGCAACATATCTAGCAAAGGAAGGCACATGAGGCCTCAAAGATAATTCTCAGATTTCCCGAGAATGAACCTGAGAATAGAAAGAGAGATAAGATAGCATTGTGCACCAATTTAGAACAGATGATTTAAGATATACGAAGCTGATTGCCAATCTGAAACCTGAAATGAGATTTACTCCTCATCCTCAGACTAGGGATGTTTTTTATCCATTAATATAATCTCCCAAAGTTCTTTTTTCAAGTTATACCATGAGAGTGCCTGGAAAGATATGTTTTTTGCCTCCTTAGCTAAATTTTTTGCAGGTAGGTTACCTTCTCTCTTAGTGAAGATGAGATCTGCCCTGGATCTTTTTAGAATATCATGTATATTACAACACAAAGAGTAGAGCTGCCAATGAGCCTTAATTGGATTTGAGATGAACTGGATTGCTAAATGACAGTCAGACTCAATCTGGACAGATTTGTTGACAAAATTCCTTGCTTTTTTAAGGCCTAAATGAATTGCAAGAAGTTCATAATGTAATTGGGAGGTTGCAAGATGATTTTCCACTGCTGCACTAATGAAATCCCCATTTTTGTCCCTAACAATTAATCCTAAACCTGCTGATAAATCATTTTTAAGCCACGAAACATCTACATTTATTTTGAAATCCGTGGTAGGTCTAGCCCAATTAACTAACTCAGGGGTGATCACTCACTTTCTTTTGAAGAAAATTGCACAATCCCTTATTGTCCAGAATTTTTCATCACTTAAGTCTGCACTGCTAGGGATCGTTTAACACCAGTCTTAATATTTTTGATCACAAAGTTAGTATTCCAGTTTTCTCCCCCATATAGTCTCTTATTCCTCATTTTCCACAGATTCCAAAATGTAGTGATTGAAAAAATAAGTGCCATTTTATTCTGAATAATGCTTGGACCTTGGAATGTGAGATAGAATGAGATTCTATCCCAAACTGAATTAAAAGACCTATCCTTATGCCAATAATGTTATACACAGATGTTCACACTGCAGTAACCTGATGACACTCATTAAAGAAATGTTGTATAGAATCCGAGTTTTCACAATTAATGCATTTGGAAGCAAGAAAGAATCCCTTTTTGATTATCATGTCATTAAAAGGTAGGAGAGAGTTCTTGAACCTCCACATGAAAATAGACAACTTCCCTGGTATGATTTTATTCCAGATTTGGTTGAGAGAGGCAACTACAGGTCTCCATATAAGTGGAGAAATTTCCATTTGCAGCTGGTTTCCATATAAGTCTGTCCTCATGATTGGCAGTAAGATCAGCCTCCTGCAAAAGAAGAAAGTCACTGGTAGCCAAGTGAGGCTCCAAGATAGGTAAGTATGAATGTTTATCTCCTATGAACTGGGATATAGAAATATCAAAGAATGGGAGAGTTATATGAGTGGGTCATTTATAAAATAATGCACCATTTCCTAACCAATTGGAATTCCAAAAGCTACTCATTCCTATACCATATATAACCTGTGAGTGATTATTGCACACCTCTGTAATTAGCTCAATCCTGGATCTTGTGTGTGAAGTGTCACTTAATAACCACATTAGATTAGACCACAGAGTTTTGTTCATCTGTAGTTTCTACCATAATTTTGCAGATAGAGCTTTAATTATGGTAGATAGGTCCTTTATTCCTAGTCCATTTTCATTAATAGGTAAGCAGCATTTTTCCCATGATCTCCAATGAAGCTTATGATTCCCCTCATCATTATCCCCCCAAAAGAAGTTGGTAGCCACTGATTCAATTTTTTAAGCACATGATTAGTTGGTTTAAGCACTGTAAAGATATGGATGCACAGGGAATAGAGACAATAATTAATAAGAGTCAGTCTACCAGCAGAAGAAAGCCACCTAGTTTTGCAGTTTGACAATTTACTCTCAAATCTATTTAAAACAAGGGTGATGAACTCATTCTTGATCCTACCTTGGAAAATTGGGATTCCTAAATATGTCATTAGGGTTTTGCCCTGGTTCATGCCTGGAATTATCTTAATCACTAGTAATCTGGCATTGGTTTTTTTTAATGAAGAATTCACTCTTATGGTAATTAATGTGTTGACCTGAAGCTAATTCATAAGATTGGAGGAATCTTTTCAAGATTTTGAGATTTTTAGCTTCTGCAGTGGTAAATAAGGTTGTATCATCTGCATACATAATGTGTGTTGGCTCACAAAGGCCACTTGGGATTTGGTATGGTCTTATTAAACCGACATTAACTACATGCTTAATAGTTCTAGAGAAAGATTCAGTTAGGATATTATATAATAAAGGGTAAATGGGATCCCCTTCCTTAATCCCTCTAGATGATTTGAAGAAACCTACAGGACAACCATTTATCAAGATGGAGAACCATGCAGCACTTATATTAGACATTATTAAATTGACAAAGAGACCATTGAAACCAAATTTCAGAAGTATTGAATTAAGAAAACCCCAAGAAACTCTGTCAAAAGCCTTTTTCATATCTAACTTAATGATGATATTAGGGTCTCTATTATTGCTGTTTAGAAATCTGAACAACTCCGGCATGTATATTACATTATCTGAGATTTCCCTACCTTTCATGAAAGCAATTTGTTCACAGGAAATTATCTTATCCATTACTGGTTTCAACCATTCCATCAAGACTTTAGAGAAAATTTTGTTGGTAAAATTCGACAAACTAATTGGTTTGTAATCTGAAAAACTTGAAGGATTTTGCTTCTTAGGAATCAAAGTAATCCAAGTAGAAGCTATACTCTTAGGAATCCTAGTTCCATTTATGATTTGATTGCATGCTCTAAGAAGATCATTCTTGATTATATTCCAACAAAAAGTTAAAAAAACTCCACTGTAGCCATCAGGGCCAGGAGCACTACTTCTTCGTAATCCAAACACAGCATTTTTTAACTCATCCTCGGTTATATGCCAGATTAATTATAAATTATCCTGCTCATTAACAAATGGAGGGATGTTTTTAAGAAAAAATGTAGCATATTCTCCTGAGATCTCATTATTAGATTCAGTTAATAGGTTTTGAAAGAAAAAAAACCCCTCATTTTGGATGTCTACAATATCAGTGATCCAGTTTCCATCATGTGATTTTATTTTATTGATGCTCATTTTATTCATTTTCTCTGAGCATGTTTTATGGAAGTAAACTGTGTTGGAGTCACCTTCTTGGAGCCACCTTCTTGGAGCCATTTGATCCTAGACCTCTGTTTCCTATACAGTTCATGTTATCTAATTGATCTAGTTAGGATTGCTGTTTATTTTTTAAGCTCAATATATGAATACTCATTTTTGAATATTTGATACTCATCCTCAGCCAAACTAACCCTCACTTCAACCTCCTTAAGGTTTTTAAAAATGTCTCCAAATTGAGTTTTATTCCATTCTTTGATTGTTATTTTCAGCCTTTTAAGTTTTGTTATTAAAACAACCAATGGAGAGCCAATAGCAGGTCTATTCCAGTCATTACTTACCACATCAATGAATTTTGGCCTAGTTGTCCACATTTTCTGAAATCTAAAAGTCTTGGGTTAGGATATTTGGTTATTAAAAATTGTTAGTAACATAGGGGAATGATCAGAACCTGCCCTATTTAAAATCTGTATAGAAGAGTTGAGAAATAAATTATTTCATTCCTGATTAGCTAAACCCCTATCCAGTTTCTTAAAAAGTGGATCTTTAAGTCTGTTATTTGTCCAGGTGAATTGTGATCTGACAGTTTGAATCTCCAGTAAGTTTAGATCATTAATAAAATTCCTAAAGTCAAATATGCTACCCTGTGGAGGAACTTTCCTACCCTTTAAATTTTTTTAGGTCTTTGATGACATTAAAATACTATAGTTTGTAGTGTCTTTAAATCATACCATAATATCTTCCTCAAATCTCTAGTCTGTTGTGCATAGACAATAGCAGCATTCCAAGTTTCAGAAGTAGAGTTATCAGAGATGGAGCAACATAGAAATTGTAAATTATGAGTAATGTTGGAAATGCTAAAGTTATTATTCCACAGCATCCAAATTTTATTATTACTACAAGCATTCCAGTTTCTAAAACCTAAGGTCATGCTAAGGATTTTTAAATCAGAAATTTGGTGCATTGGTTCAATCAACCCTAGAATGTCAATTTTATGCATTACAGTTCCATATCCTCTAATATTCCATATCAAAATGTTAGATATATGTTTGTGTTTAATCATTAGACTGTCTACTTCTTAGGGATGACCTAAGGATCATGTTGATCCCTGTAAAATAATTTTTACTATGTCTCTTTTTATTATCAGTACTCTTTTCATTCAAACCATCTGTGCTGGCATCTTGATATAACAAGTCAGTTTCATTTTCATTATCATTTTCATTATCATTTTCATCCATAGTATAAATAAATTCGTCATCAGATTCCATCTGCACATTTTTAATAAGAGAAATAGAAGGAGGAACCTTAGATGAACCCTTCACTGAAGAGTCTGAATTCTGTAAGTGTAGAGTTCCAGGTAATGATTGGGTAGATGGATTACTTGACCCTGATTCTTCAGTGGCATTCAATTGCATAAGTTTGTATCTATTGCCATGTGAAAAAGTGATAGAGTTAGCAGGGATGATGTTACTTGGGGTACAGATAAATTGACAAGAGTCTGAAAAGTGTTTTTGAATCATAAGTTCATCTTTGGCAAACTAGAACCGGGGCTTGGGCTTTGATGACATATGTATCATCCTTGTTTCTTCCTGTGAGAAGAGAGCTGTGAATAAGTTATGATGGTGGTGATCTGTAGCTGGATGTTGTATTCCAGTGATAACTACAGCGTTTAAATGTTGATCCTTGGTCTGAACTTGATCCATTTGGTTTTGTTCCTAATGTTCAGAATGCACCAAATAATTGAAAGTTATTGATTGATACATGATCTAGGGGATCTTATCCAATGCAGGTTGGTGATTTGCAACAGCTGACACATCTTCTTTCTGATTCTGTTGTACTGAGAGGCATGAGGTGTGTTCAACTAATCTGCTATTAGGTTGTACTCTCCTCCATTCCATTCCAGGGGGAGGAGCTACATCTCTAAACTTCCCATTTTCTCTGATGTAGCTCTTATTCCTCATTTTGGCCTTCTGCATTGCCCTGCATTGTGGCCTATCAGACATCAGTTAGTACAACACTGGGGTTTTCATTCATATTTGACATTGCACCATTTGCTATCCTTTTGAGTACCCAATCTAATCCTAAGTGGATGGTCTTGGGTTAAATCCAATTGACCACATAATCTAATCCCAGAAGGCCTTGTGAACTCCTTAGTTGGCCTAATATCTATTATAGGCAGTCCAAATTGTTCCATAAGGATGGTAGTAGCTTCCTTAGTGAAATAATATGTTGGAGGATTGTGGATGGAAATCCAAACAGGAGCAAAAGAAGCATCCCTAGTAGGGGAGAAATCAGGTGTCCATTTCCTAAATCTTACAAGACAATCATGAATCCTCAGTTTCTCTCTCATCCAACATAGAATGAAATCATCTTCTAATGCGAACCTAATCATGATATGCCTATTATCCAGTAGATCTAGCCTCACCCCTCCTTTGAAGCCCAAATTAAAGAAGAGTTTACGAACAATATCCATTCCAGGTCTTCCAATTCCGAACTTTCCGATTAATGAGAGCTTCAGCGGAGCTGTCAACCTCTGGACATCAATGTCAGAGAAGAGACAGGCTTTACCATATTTGAAGGTAGTTGTTGGAATAGGAATTGAGATTGGGCAAGGAGGTTGGGGCCTATGGGTAGGAGGTCTGGATTAAAGTACGAAAGCATAGGTTGCTGGCGGGCAACCTCCGAGTAGAGGAGCCGCCATGTGAGTTGGTAGAATGTGGGATTTTGGCAGGATTGTGACCGTTAGAGATCGGTAATGGCTATGAAAGAGAAGATCTAAGTGGCCGACAGTAGCAGAAATTATTTTCAGGATTTTAGGCTCTGATACCATGAAGAATTTACATGTAATAATGTGTCTATATTCATGCTCTGGGGTATATTAGCGGTCAAACTTCTTTGTACCTGTATATAATGTACCCCAGAGCATGAATACAGACACATTATTACATGTAAAATTTTCATGGTATCAGAGCCTAAAATCCTGAAAACCTAAGAATAATTTCTATTTCTCTCTCGAGCTCTCATCACCGCTATCTTTAGCCGCGCATCCTCACATGCGCCACCATCTGCCAGCCGCTGCCACTCGACCACCGTATGCTGATTGCCGCCACCAACATCTAGGTTGCAGCTATCTGACGTACGCCGCCCTTTGCTGCCTGCACATATAGCCCACGCGCCGTAGTCGTGAAGCTCACGCAGTGCCATATTACTCTGCTTGTGCCACCGATTTTCTTTTGCTTCTTATTTGCAACGATGTTTACACATGGTTCCGATGCTGCTGAGTAAGCCCACATCGCTGCTGAAGCTGAAGCTAACAAGCTAAAGATTCTTAATGCCTTCGACGTGAAAATAGCTTTACTCAAATAGTTACAATTACAATTTGCCTCTGTGGGATCATTACCTTTTGGTCGATCTCTGAACGATCCTCACTATCTGATTACCTCTGGCGGTCCTGGTTTGTCAATCTGTCCCGTCATACTGAAAGGTGAAGAGAATTACATTGAATGTTCTACTGTAATTTTCGGCACTATGTTTGCCAAGAAGAAGATATGTTTCATTGATGGAACCATTACCGAACCCCCAGATAATCATCCTAATGCAGTTGATTGGACTGGAGTTAATGCTACTCTTGTATGTTAGATCTTGCAGACTCTAGATCCACCATTGCGTTCTTCTACTACCCACTATGCCATAGTTAAGGAAATGTAGGATGATCTTAAGACACGATTTACTCTTGGGAATGGTCCAAATATTCTGCAGACGCGTGAAGTTTTACAGAACTGTAGGCAGAATGGTCAGAGTGTTGCCATTTATTTTGGCAAAATGAAGATTATGTTTGGTGTTTACAACTTCCTTCGGTCTTTTTTAGTTTGCACATGTGAAGCTTGTAAACCTCTGTGCACTTGCAACCATGCTGCTAATGCCTTCCTAGAATGTGAGAAAGATATGATCTACCAATTTCTCCTTGATCTGGATGAAGGCTATCACACCTTGCAATCCAACATCATGACCACTGATCCTTTGCCACCTGTCATGCGCGTATATGTTCTTGTTGCTCAGTAGGAGAATCAAAAAGCCTTCATTCGGTCTCACGAGCCTTCGACTGACTCTATGGAATATGTTGCATGATGCCCACCACCTTAATTTTCTTTGATAGTTGCTCTCACTTCATCTGATAGCAAGAATCTCACCTGTACGTATTGTCATAGCAAGGGTCACGACAAAGATACATGTTTCAAGTTAACGGGCGTACCCGATTAGTTCAAGGAGTTGAACTAGAAATACAAGAAGATGAGGCCGACTCCATCGACTGCCAAAGCCGGCGTCCGTCGCCTTTTGCTGGCGTTGTTGTGTCACCACCTGGACACGCCCCGGTAACCGCCCACCATACCCCTACTCTCTCTAAATTTGGTCCTGCTCTGTCTGATGACTAATGCAGTACGACCCTATATTTATTTTATCAGTTTAATGTTGTGTCTGACCATGGATCAGGTAAGTGTACTTTATCATGGATTCTTGATTCGGGAGCCTCATATCACAAGACTGGTGATAAAGGTTCTCTGATTGATATTACTACAGTTGTCAATTCTGTGAATGTTATATTGCCTGATGGATCTGTGTCATCTGCAACATAATATGGTTCTATTCGCTTTGGAGATGTTACTCTTACTCATTTTCTCTACATACCTTCTTTGCAATGCCATTTATTATCATGCTCTAGATTGTTATCTGCCTTAAAATGTCTAGCTTTATTTACTGAAAATTATTGTATTTTACAGAAAATCGCTACGAGGAATTGGTGTGGGTGAACAACAATGGGGGGGGGGGGGTTATTGGTTGTGTCTGCTGGATACGAATGATGGTCCTCATATATTGCAGCTTATTCCAACGGTTGCTTCATTTTCATCTTTTAATTTATGGCATCAGTGTTATGGGCATCCTTCCTCCTTGGTGTTGTCTTCTGTTTCTACTCTTGATTTTAACACATATAATGTTTTTGTTCCTTACTCTGTATGTCATAGAGCAAAACAAACTACACATAGCTTTCCTTTAGTTCTTCGAATGCTAGTTCTTTATTTGAATTAATACATTCCGATGTTTGGGTCCTTATAAAACATCATCTTCTAATGGTCAGTTTTATTTTTTTGACTATAGTTGATGATTATTCCCGATCTGATTGGGTTTATTTACTCGTTTCTAAGTAAGAAGTTGCCTCTAGATTTATTGAATTTTTGTGCCCTGATTAAAAACTAGTTTGGCCGCGTGGTTAGGCGTGACCGGGCTGATAATGGTACAAAATTTCTACCTTTGAGATAATATTTTGCTGAATCAGAGATTATTTTTAAGACATCTATGGTTGATACACCACAGGAGAATGGTCGTGTTAAGCGCAAGCATCGTAATTTATTAAATGTTGCTCATGCTTTGTGCTTTCTAGCCAATCTGCCAATTGAGGTCTTGGGAGAATGTGTTCATACAGCTGCATATTTGATCAACCTGACGCCGATGAAGTAACTCGATAGTCGCAAACCATTTGAGTTAGTCAATGGACGTCTCCAAAATTACAAGGTTTTGCGCACATTTGGATGTTTGTATTTTGCTTCAAATATCCCCAAATTCCGTGACAAGTTGTTCCCAAAAGTTGTCGATGTCTGTTTCTTGGATATCCTGCCAGAAAGAAAGGTTATCGTCTTTATGATTTGGAATCCCGTATTTTCTTTAACGGTCGGGGAACTGACTTTTATGAAGACCAGTTTCCATATGTCGTACTACCGGAAGCATCAGCGACACCGACCACCTCACCTCCGCCAAATACATTAACGCAGGCCCTCTTACCCTCATCGATCACCTCACCTCCGCCTACCATCATGACGCCGCCAGCCACTATGTCACCGCTGGTTGACCCCGTGCCTCACTTGCTCCACTCGCCACTAGGCGCCGTTGAACACGCTCCTCATGCATCGCATGCGGCTGCTCCGACTAGCCCGTCGTCGACTAGGACTCTGGCACCTTCTCTACCTATCTCGCCTTCGCCGCATGCTTTGCCGGTTATGTACGTGGCGCCATCACCTGCGGCTAAGCTACCCGTTGTTTGGAAAACTTTTCGTGATGATCGACCTCCTACTTATTTGGAAGATTATGCTTGCCATGTTGCTGATATTAATAACCCCCCACTACTATGGCCACACCTACGATATCATATTCCTCTGGTGTTCTCTATCCTTTAACTGATTTTTTAAATTGCGGTAAATTTTATGGTACGCATTCTAGGTTTTTGAGTATAGTAACTTATATTGTAGATCCCACCACTTACTCTGATACTTAGAATCATGCTCATTGGCGTGATGCAATGACTGATGAGATTAATGCGCTTGAGTTCAATCAAACCTGCACTTTGTCTTCATTACCTCTGGATAAGACTGCTATTGAATGCAAATGGGTGTATAAGACAGCTATTGATTGTTTTTGGAAATCGCCGAAAGGAAGGAATTCACGACACTGAGACATTTGCCCCTGTTGCAAAGATGAGTTTGGTACATCTGTTTTTATCAGTTGCAGTCATTCGTGGTTGGGAACTCCACCAAATGGATGTGCATAATGCTTTTCTACATGGTGATTTACATGAAGAGGTATTGATGCGATCTCCACCAGGCTACCCTGCGCCTCCTGGCAAGATTTGTCACCTTCAGAAATATATTTATAGTATTTGGGAGGCTCTTCGTAATTGGTTTGCGAAATTGGCTCAGGCTTTACGTGCATTTTGTTTTGTTCAGAGTACAACATACTACTCTCTATTTACTTTTACTCGTGGCTCAGTTTCAGTGCATGCACTTGTTTATGTGGATGATTCTGTCATGGATGGTAGTTCGTCGTCACCTATCTCTGAATTTAAGAAATACTTTAGTTCTTGTTTTCATATGAAGGATCTTGGTACACTTAAGTATTTCTTGGGTATAGAGATTACTAGATGACCGGATGAGATGTTTCTTTCACAAAGGAAATATTCCTTGGATATCTTGTCTAACACGGCTTTGTCGGCTTCTAAATTGGCTGATTTCCTTATGAAGCAACAACATGATCTTGGGAAAGTTGAAAGCCATCTTTATGATGATCCTGAGCAGTATTTGTGCCTGGTGGGTCGCCTAATTTACATGATTATTACTCATCCTGAGCTTAGTTATTTTGTTCAAACACTTGCTCAGTTTATAAAGTCTCCTTATGTTCCTCACTAGCAAGCTGTGATTCGAGTTTTTCACTACTAAAGGGTCATCCTGGTCAATGTTTATTTGTCTCTTCAAGTAGTTTATTACAATTTACTGCTTATTGTGATTCTAATTGGGCTACTTGTCCCATTACGCGATGCTCTCTTTCTGGGTACTTTGTGACGATTGGTGATTCTATGGTTTCATGGAAGACCAAGAAACAACCTACGGTTTCTCGTTCTTCTGCTGAAGTGGAGTATCATGCTATGACTATTTCCTGTTGTGGCTTAAGTCATTGCTCCGTGACTTAGCTGTTGTTCATTCTACTCCTATGTGAATATTTTGTGATAGTCAATTAGCCCTTCACATTGCTGCAAATCCAGTGTTCCATGAACGTACGAAGCAAAGAGGGGTTGATTGTCATTGTACAATCTGGTACTCTTGTTACTCATCATATTCGCACGTATGATCTTTCGGCAGACTTATTCACTAAAGCTTTCACAAGAACTCAGTTTCATTCATTACTTGAAAAGTTGGGCGTTTCTGATCCCCATGCTCCAACTTGAGGAGGAGTATTAAGAAATATCAATATTTAGTGGATATTATTTGTAATTGTAATTGTAATTAAATTAGAGTCTTTTTCCTTTTCTATATAGGTCTTTGTATCTCTATATAATGTTTCGCAGAGTATGAATACGGACATATTATTACCCATAAATTCTTCACCCTAATATGTTATTTAACTCAATTTTAGACGCAAAACGCATTCTGAAGCAAAACACATTGGATTTTTTCCCTCGCCGCTGGTAAAGCGTTCAGATCACCACGACCATGCACTATCAGCATCAGATTGAGCATTTGGACACTCACTTTTGGAAAGGTACGCGTCTCAACTTCTTAATCATTTAGTTCCTCAACAAAATTGCTCGTAGTTAATTTTCAAGGGTTATAAAATAATTTTCGGGCCAATAATTGTTATTGTTCATCATCGTCTGATTTGTTTTTTTTACGTGGCTCACTAATCTTATAAATTTTACTTTGAAAAATATATTTAAAATAAGTTAATGTAAAATGATAAGAAAAACTATTAATTCATATGCAAAGCTTAATTTTAGAAAGAGCAAATGACTTTTGTGGGCCTTTCTATCACCATCGTTCACCTTTGACTCCTTCTCTTCTTTTTTTTGGACACTTTTGGCTACTCATCTTACAAAACAACTTAATCGTGGCTCTTCCGTCAGGTCAGTCCATTAACTTTGAAGTTTCCACCGTTGGTTGAGGGTAAAATTTACTTTTTACCTTTTTTATTTACAAACTTGACCCCCTACTTTTTTAATTACAACTCAGTCCTTCTTTTATTTTAATTACAACTCAGCCCTCCCCTATTTTAATTTAATTACAACCCATCCCCTCCTCTATTTTAACTCTCTCCTCAGCCTTCTCACTTTCAGCGCCGCCGCACTTTTAGCACCACTCCCTCCACCTTCACTACCGCCTCCCTGCCTCCTAACCTTCAGTCCTCCTCCGAAACCCTCAATCCAGTGGCGGAACTAGGGGGGGGGGGGGG
>JAULKM010102517.1:0-25552 GCA_032355605.1 Rubia tinctorum | reverse complement strand
TTAGAATCTCACAAAATAACTACCAAGTCATGAATACAAATATAAATCTCCAAGCATTGAATCCAATAGATCCATTAGATTCAATGCCCTTGAGAAAAACTAGGAGAATTAAACTAAGAGAGAAGGGTTAGCCCCTTTCTCTCTCTACCTACTCTTAGAAAAAACTAGGAGAATGAAACTAAAACTATCCAAATGTAAACCCTAGTAGACATGGGCTCCTATATATAATAGATAGAATTGGCCTTAAAAGATTATCCAAAAAAGGCAACTTAAACCCTAGCTGCCACCGGGCACGGGTCGTGCAATTGCACATGGCCCATGTGGCACGACACGTGCAATATGACATGGGTCATTGACTGGGAACAATTTCTCGGTCTTCTGAGTAGTTGAAGGACGGTGCCATGCATATATTCGTGGGTCATCAGCTGGAAACACCTTCTGATTGTATGTACAACACGGGCCCTGTGATTCCTTGCTGGCTGCTAGCTGGAAGTTTGATTCACCTTCTGAATGCCGAGGGCTGTCCATAACTTCTCGGGTTGCCGGCTGGCAGTCGATTTTTGGGCAATTGATGGTGCAGTCGGGGAAATCTTTACATCTTATGGGTTGGTTTTAGGATTTTTTACCTCAAGGAGCATGGGCAGCGCATTACGGCACGACCCGTGCTGCATACTTAGCCGTACAGGTTTTTGAACTGAACGGACAGTTTAGATCCTTTCGGCTTGTGCCAAAGCACTTTGGCACCATCTGTGTTGGCTGGCATGACCTATGTTGATTTACTCGGTCTATGTTGAATTACATGGCCCGTGCCAATTTTTCATTTTTGAACTTTAACTCATTTCTCTTCTAAACTCAATTCTATCTATTTCCACGTTTATACTTGCGGCCTTCTGTCTACTACCATCCTTGCGAATGGCCTTTTACAATCTACGCCAAAGTGATTGTGAGCAATCTAACAAATAAGCTCACAAAGCAAGATCTAGATGCTCGTAAGGACATAACATCCATTAGGTCTAATAAGTCTACATAAGTAAGGATTTAGACAAAAAACCAACAATGGCTATCTAAACCTTTGTAATATAAATCAGACTAAACCTAGCACATGGCATTAAATATGCTAAATGCATTGGTTAATACATGCTTTTAGTTGCAAATCTGACGTCTTTTCCAAGGAATCCATCTTAAGATCAATGAAGGCGGAAACATCCAATGTCAAAGATGAAGAACCAGTCGTCAAGGTAGGAAATGGAGTGAAAAAAAGCATAACTCAAAGTGGGCATGGTTGGTGACATAAATTCGACTAGAAGATGGATCAAGGTTGTGAAATTTCTTATACTGTGAACCATAACCAATAAAGACACAAGGAAAGCTGCGAGGAGACAACTTATGTGGAGCAGTTGACTGAACATAAGGAAAAACCCCATAGCCAAAAAAGTGAAAGTTCCAGTAAACAGGATCTCGATCAAAAAGTAGACCGTACGGGGTGGAACCCTATAAAACCGAAGTAGGTAAGTGGTTTATGGTGTGAACTTTTGTGGCAAAAGCATCATCCCAACGAGATAGCGGTAAATGTGAGTGAAAAAGCATAGTCAACCCCATTCCTGCAACATGCATATGCTTTTTCCTGCTCATCCATTTTGTTTCGGAGTGTAGGGGAACGAAACCTGATGGTGAATGCCCTTGGAAGTAAAATTCAAGCGAAGATGAGTGTTGAGGAACTCAGTACCACCATCACTCTGAAACACTTATCTTGGGAGAAAATTGATTCTCAACCAATGCCTCAAACTACAGATAAACATCAATAAAACCTGACTTGGGATGATGTATACAGCTAGGTGAATCGAGAAAAATTATCAACAAGCAAATCATAATAAGAAAACCCAGTCTCAGATAAAACGGGAGAAGAACCCCATAAGTCACAAAAAACTAGATCAAGTACACGCAAAACGCATTTACGGTTTCCAACAAATGCCAACCGATGACCTTTCGCCATAACATAAGTAAAGCATATGTTCAGTTTGGGTATAAAGAAGAAACTGAGAGTACTTTTGACTTTTTCAAACTATAAATGACGTTGTTGGACACATGCTAATCTGAGCATTTTGAAGATCAAACAACGCATGTTATTTATTTTGCTACAGAACATAAACAAGAGCGGTCACCCATTACCAACATAAACTTGAGAATTACCATAATGAGGAGCTACACTCTCAAGTGCAGGAGGAGAAGATGCCATGTGGTTGGTAGTGCCAGTTCAATGTACCAGTTTGAAGTGTCGGAAGAGAGATTAAACTGCAAAGAGGACTGAAAACATTCAGCCAAGTGAGTCAAATTCGGACGTCATCCCTAAGCCAACATGCGATAACAAGTATCGGTAAAATGACCAAGACGACTGCACCACGAGCACTGAGGATGACCCCTACCATCCGAGTCATCTCCAGAACCAGACCAGGAACCACGACCACCACCACGACCACCATAACGGACGCCACGTGCGTGGACCTCACGCGCCACCACTTCTCGCTGGCACGTGGTCCTATGAGCGACCATCCTTAGTTCGATCTGAAGAGCTGAACGCAATAGGATGATTCCAAGAAACCAGTGAAGGACTGAAACCTTACAAAGATTGCAAAAAGACCTCGTGGTTTCTAGCTCTAGCCACAATATTACATATAACGGAGATGGATTTTAGGGAAACAATGGAGCACGGAAATCCTTTTACTCAGGACCAAGAGCATGCAAAAACCAGACAACTTGATTATCATTAGAAGTAGGAGATCCTATAACAATAAGTTTATTGGCAATGGATTTAAACTTATAGTGTAACTCGACAACAGACCCAATTTGGAGCAATGTCATAAATGTTGAAAAGTAAACTTGATTTTGGACTAGCCCAATGACATTTTAGTAGCCCATTATCTAGAAGAAGTTCAAAAAAGTCCTAATAGGAATGGAAGGTACTAGAGTAAGTTCAAGAACATTTCTAGAATGTGTAGATTAGGATGAAGTTGTAGAAAGTATTCTAGAGAGTTATTTGTAACCATTAGATTAGATTTGGGATGGCAAGATCCTAGCCATTGGTTGGGTTACACTACTAGTATAAATAGGGGTGATTTAGTAGAGTTTCAATCAAGCAAAAAAAAATAGAAATAGCCTCTTCCTCCAAGTTCTTCCTTTTCCCCCAAATTTTATAAATCATTTTTCTTCCATCTAAATTTTCCTCCCAGCAAAGTGGTATCAGAGCTACAAGATCCTTTTGCAATGGAAAATAATGTTATTCCCTTCCAAGTCCCAATGCTTTCTAAGAGCAAGCATGACAATTGGAGTATGAGGATGATGACTCTCCTTGGAGCACATGATGCATGGGAGATAGTTAAGAAAGGCCAAGCTAAAACAGATAATGAAAGCGAGCTCTCTCAAGCCCAACTAAGTAGTTTGAGAGATTCAAGAAAGAGAGACAAGAAGGCTCTCTGTCTAATCCATCAAGGGATAGGTGAATACACTTTTAAGAAGATTTCCGGAACAAAGGTGGCTAAGGAAGCATGGGAGAAACTTCAAGTGTCGTACAAGGGAGAAGATCAATTTAAAAAGGTATGTCTTCAAACTCTAAGAGGATATTTTGAGTCTTTGAATATGAAGAAGGGTGAACAAGTCTCAGACTATTTTTCAAGAGTTTTGACAGTTGCTAATAACCTCAAAAGAAATGGTGAGAAGTTGGAAAATATTAGAATTATGGATAAAGTTCTTCAGTCCTTAGATCCAAAGTTTGAGTATATTGTTGCCATCATTGAAGAAACCAAAAACTTGGAGGACATGATAATAGAGCAACTTCTAGGCTCATTACAATCCTATGAAGAAAAGAAGAAGAAGAATAAGGAGGAATTCTTAGAGCAGGCATTCAAGATGCAAGCTCATCTAATAAAGGGAGAAGATAGTGGGAGCCAACAAAGCGAAAGATGTGGCCGAGTGCAAGGTCGTGGACATGATCATGGACATGGATACGAGCAAGGTTGGAGGTCGAATAACAACCAAAGAGGAGAAGACTCATTTGGAGCTCGTGGTACCTGGAGATCGAAGCCCATATATGATAAATCTCACATCAAATGCTATGAATGTGGGAATTTTGGGAACTATGCCTCACAATGCAGAGCACCAAGATATAAAAGAGTTCAGGAGAAGGCCAATTACGCTGAAGAAACTATCCAAGAAGACGGTATTGTACTTTTTGCCTCCAAAGAAGTACTCGATGAAGAAGGAAACCGGAACTGAAGTCTATAAAATGGAGAATAAAACTTATTCCCCCAACTCGAAGAAGAAAGTGTTAAAGAAGTAAGGATCAAGCAACCAAGAGAGGAGAAAACCATCCACAAGTTTCAGCGGGTGTAAGTTTTGAAGAATATGAGGAAGATAAGAAGCAGATGGAGGAAGAAGCACTGGAGAATGGAATGCAGTCTGTGGAGAGCCTTTCAGGTACTCCCACTAGTCTGGACATGCCAGATTTTATTGATCTTCACAAGCAACAAAGGAAAGAACCGGACATGCCTCTGTATAAGGTTCTAGATGAGCAAGTGACAAATATAGCTCCAAGAGTCTTACTTGGAATAACTCACACAAATGGTGTTCTAAGTGCACAAAATGAGGTTGGTGTAAAGATGGTTGATCTATTTCAAAGCCCCAAAAACGAGGATAGTATCACAATAGCACAAATGGAGTTGGAGGAAATGGATGATGTTTTGTCAGCCAAATATAAAGAGGCTAGAGGGGATGAGAGGCTATGCAATCAACGAGGAGACTTTAGTGACATGGTTGTTGAGAATGCAATTGGAAGGAAAATAGAGATGCATGAAAAAAACTCAAAGTTCTAAAAGAAAGATACTTGGGGGTTGACTTCAATTCCAAAATGGCACGAGGCAATTGGCTAGAAGCATAATTTCAAAAGAAACAAATATGCAAATACTTTGAAATTTCCACAAAAGAAGGCGACCAAAATATTTTGTGGAAGAAAAATCAGCAATAACATTGGGTAAGAATCCAGTTTTGCATGACCAAAGTAAACACACTGACATGCGGCATCACTACACTAGAGAGTGCATTACCAGAAGAGACGTACAAAGGTAATACTCAAAGACGGGTGATCAACTGGCAGATATCTTCATTAGAAGCGCAATGATTTCGTCAGGATGAGGAGCTTGCACGGAGTGGAAAATCAAGTTTAAAGGGGGATGTTGAAAAGTAAACTTGATTTTGGACTAACCCAATGACATTTTAGCATCCCATTATCTAGAAAAAGTCAAAAGAAGTACTAAGAAGAATGGAAGGTTCTAGAGTAAGTTCTAGAACTTCTCTATAATGTGTAGATTAGGATGAAGTTGTAGAAAGTATTCTGGAGAGCTATTTGTAGCCATTAAATTAGAGTTGGGATGGCAAGATCCTAGCCATTGATTGGGTTATGCTACTAGTATAAATATGGGTGATGTAGTAGAGTTTTAATCAATCCAAAAAATAATAGAAACAGTCTCTTCCTCCAAGTTCTTCCACTTCCCCCCAAAATTTCTAAATCCTTCTTCTTCTATCTAAAGTCTCCTCCCAACAATAAAGCTCTACCACGAACAGTGGAGGAACCTACATCAACACCACCTAGAGAAGAAACAACACTGGCAAAGGACGACGCTGAAGAAGAGTCCGCAACCATTGGAACCTCTGGACATGACAAGGTTCCGTTTGGAAAACCAAACAAACTTTAAGACTCCAAAACATGAGAAATCTGCATTTTCCATAGAATCAAGTTGGAGGATGAGAGCTTGATTGTGAGAAGATGGATGGGAGTGTTTAGAGTGCTATGAGGAAAGCATTCAGTCATGAGAGTGATCGGAAAAGAGAGGAATAATGATGAGAATTTGGTTCTGGGAATTTGGATGAGAGTTTGTAAAGTGTGAGGCAGAAGGTAGGGATATTGGCGAAAAAATAAAGAATGAAATTAGGTTTTATGATATTGGCCAAAGGGATCGGAATGCAAGTTTCAGAAACTAGGGAGGGATAATTATGTTAGGAACTAGTATAATTATTTAGATGGGGCTGTAGAAATATTTTAGAAAAAAGGGAGGGATAAATGTAGAACCACAGCAGCGGTAAGAATAAGGAAAGGAATTATTTTAGGTTCAGATTGATAGTGTGAGGAGGAAGTGACTGTGAACTTACCTTTTTGCATGTTCGTTCCTCCTTGTTATATTGAATGAGTGGATGAATGACATGGATTTTCCTATTACTCCTCTTCCTGAGCCACCTGGCTCGCATTCCCTTTGTTGGACTGATTCTCTCGAAGGTTGAGCTATATGACCCATACCTTATCATGTTCCCCAAATCCGAATCCTTCATCCAATGATTCGGGACTTAGTCACGATCGTGACTAGTCGAGGCAGGACAGGCTTTCCCGTCCTATCATCGATCTTCTCTGTTGGTGGCGGAAGGGGTGGGGAGGACTGTAGCCAAAACTTTTTTAAAAAAAACACTTTTTTCAGAATGAGATGCTTTTTGGCTTATAAAGGATGTCAACAACCTATACTAACTGCCACGTACCCACTTTTTCGGATTTTGTGCAAGAGTTGGTAAAAGGATGCGTCATCCCGAGAGCGTTAAAATCATTTTTCTAGTTTTTCCTTTTTCAAGATTTATTGCAACTCGACTTCCTGAATCTTCATTAACTTCCCTCTTTCAATCTTGAAAGAAACTTCTGTTTGTTTTAGTCGTAGCAAGAAGCTCCTTTGAGAGTATTTTTATTTGATTATTTTTAAAATATTAATAAAAGAATCATGCTAAGTTAAAACCCGAAAGAAAATTTTAGGCCAAATTGGGGGACCCAAACAGGTTGAAAAACCAAAAGGAAGACCTATGCAAATATGAGTGGCCTAAATCTTGAGTTAACCCGTAAGGTGTAAAGTTGAAAGAAATGAGAGGTTATGGTGAAAATCCGGGAGGGCTCATAGATAAGATGAGAGAAATTTAAAATTTTGAAGGCTCATTTCACCACTTTAGTGAACTCTTGGGGAGACTAAGTCTTCTCTTGTGTTACTTTTGAATTATTTTTTATACCTCATTCTTATTTGGTATGTTTTTGTTTATGTTGGTTACAATTCCTTAGGTAGAGATATGAGGGATTGTTGATCCTGTGTATTTTTAGGCTACGGTAGTTATAGAAATAAGAGGAGTCAATTGTGTTATAGGATAGAGTTTAGGAAACCACCTTGGAATTTTATTCGCCCTTACTCGAGAATGAATAAAGGTTTAAGTGTGGGGGATTTGATAAGACACAACCACTTGTCTTGGACTTTTCATGGCTTGGCCTTTCATGAGGCAGAAGAATGATTTTTCCTATTCATGATCCACTAGGCCATGGCTTGCCTTCAATGAGGCTGAGGGTTAAGCTTTCTTCAGTTGCAAACCACTACGTCAAGGTTGTGCCTTTAACAATGCTAGGGCTGAGGAGTTTTAGCTTTGACCTAGTAAGGGTGTGTTTCGCAGGAATGTTTTACTTATAAACTAAGCACCTTTTTATGTTTGGTAAACTCCTAAAAAAGTGTCTGTTTTAAAAGCAGAAACTATTTTTTGGAGACCCTTTATTTTTAAAAAGCCAAAATAAACAAGGTTTGCTTATAAGCACATCTCCGCCAAACGCAATCTAAGTCGTGGCGCTTCCTATAATGAGGCTAAGGGCTATATTTTTTCAGATACAACTCAACTTATTACGTTGTGGCCATACCTGTAATGAGGCTGAGGGTTGATCATTTTTACTGCGACCCACTAAGTCACGACTGAATCTGTAATGAGGCAAGGGGATGTCATCTCTCTAACTGTATTGAGTCAGGTGAGCTCCTCATCAGCTTTTAAAGTAGTCGGGCTGCTTGTGTCTGGAGTTGTTCATTTTGCGATTAGGTCATGCGTTACAGGACAGACTAGGAATTGCATTGATCTGGAGTAGCATGTCCAAATAATAAAAAGGGTGGGAAGGAATTTCCTTGGGGTCATACTGTTATGGGTTTATATATTATTTCATCACTCCAGGAATTTCCTATTTTTATAATCATGAGCTTCACTTTACTGTTGTCATATTGCTCCATCCAGGATTTGTATGCAACTTATTTCAGTGTTGTCCGCTCCTTGTGAGCTTGTAAACCTTCCAACTTTTCTCTGATTGTGTCTTCGTTGTTTGACAGCGAAAGTTGGTATGTTTTCCATCTATACGGCGTCGCTATCTAAGGAGAGATGATTGCTTCATTTTCGAATCATATCGGGGTAAGGTGATTCTCCCGTCAGTGTTCTGGGAGTTGTTCGGTAAGGCCAGAGCACAGTCGACAGTTATTTACCCCACTCAATTTTTTCCTGATCCAAGTTTCTTTTCAAGCCTTGCAGTATCGTAGTGTTCGTTACTTCTATTTGTCCATTTGCTTGGGGATTAGCGGCAGAAGTGAATGATTGCCTTATATTGATGCTTGAACATTAGAACCTTAATGGCTTGTTGGGAATTGCTTTCATGGTTAATGATGAGAACTAGTGGGATTTTTAACCTGCAGACAATATTCCTCCACGGCAAGTTTGTGATTCTTAGCCTGTGATGGTGGCTAAGGCCTCCGCCTCTACATATTTGGTGAAGTAATCGATGGTCAACATGAGGAACCTCTCTTTCTTGTTGCCTCTTGGAACGTGCCTACTATGTCTACACCTCACTAGAAAAATGGCCATGGGGATCTAATGATTATCATCTTCTTATCTAGCAACCTCTATGGTGCGGTGTGCACTTAGCAGTTGTGGCATTCTAGAGCAACCTTATCAGTGTCCACCTTCATGGTCAGCCAATAGTATCATGCTCTGACTACCTGTAGTACCATTGTTTTAGATCCCTCATAACTTCCACGACTTCCTTCACGTATCTCTCATAGGACCGTCTCTGCTTGGCTCAGCTCTATACACCTCAGCCACGGTGCTGAATATCCATACATGTAGAGTATTACATTCTTCACGGTGTATGCGTGTGCTTTTCTCTTGATCATCCTTTCCAACTTTACTTTGGAGGATTCCAAGAGGTTTATTATTGGTGTCATCAAGTTTGGAGCTGCTTCATCCACCTTGTTCACCATTATGAAATCAATTGATCTTTTGCTCAACACTTCTGCTAGAACCGTCTTGAATAAGTGGGCATCAACTGACGACGTAAGCTTACTCAGGGTTCCTGGTCTGGTGTTTTGTGATCTTAGCACTCGCGTGATCTTAAACTCCTCAAATGGTGTGTCCATACTCCTCACTCGATCACGATATTACATCATGGCTAGCTCGTTTGCAGCGTATTTCCCACTATATTGATTAGCCCCCATCATAGAGTCCACATAAGCTCCCTTCTTCATAGCTACCATATTTATTTCTATCTACCTTCCCACGATCAGTGCTGTGTATTCTTCTTTGTTGTTTGACGTTAAAAACTCAAATCAAAGAGTATATCTTACCTTCGCCCTCTTACGGTCTATGATGACTAAGCCTACTACTGCTTTCTTGACCCCGGAGCTCCATCCATGTACAACTTCAACATGTATGAACCCGTTAGACTGTCTTGTCCATACTTTGGCTGTAGTTATGGCATGAGATGACTCATGTTGTTTTTTGACACTTCATTCTCAGTGGTATTTCTGCAAGAAAGTATACGATCACTTGTTCTTTTACTGCATTCCAAGGTGCATATTTTATGGCATGCTCGCCTAACTCTGCTTCCCATTTCATTAGCCGAGCTAATAAATATGACTTTTAGGTGTTGGTGTGTAGCAAATATTGGTTTTCAATTGGGTGTGCATGAATGTGCTTCCTAGTGAAGGGCATGCTTGCAACCTACAATTGGAAGCTTAATGACTTTTATTATATAATGGAAAAAGAAAGCTTTCAATCTGGGTTCACCATTTTGTCATATATGACCAAAGCCACCGGGATGATGAAGAAAAAGTTACCTTACGGTTGCTTGATCATTAAGATGATTCGAGAGAAGGGAATCATGCATGTTGACCATCCATGGCCCCGTAAATTTTATGACAAGAAGTGGCTACACCTGAAGTAACTAAAAGTGGATTTAGAAACCAAGAAGTTAAGGGTGAAGGTCGTGCATAGGATAGCTGCTAAAAGTGCAAAAAGGGCTAGGGATGCAGGGTGTGATGCTTCTTCATCAATAAGAATAAATAAGTTATAATGAACATTGTAAATGTGGTTTGTTGTTTGAATGTCGTTTCTTTAATTGCAGTGTGTGTCATGAATTTCCATGGGGGACAAAGGGTTCATGCACAAGGTCAAGAAAGTATTTCCAAGCTTTGTTAATGAGATGGAATCCATTGAGAGGAGGTAGAGGATCTTAGGGCCGAACTAGATGCGTACCACCGGAGGAAAGAGATCGATATAGAGATAAATGAAGATGAAAAGGAGGTTGCATTTAGACATGTGAAATCATCAAGGAACGATGAAGATGATTAGGAATTATCTGAGGATGATCTAACAATGTACCTTCGTTCGCCTTAAAATTGTGGAGAAGGATAGTACATTGCCGGCATTACAATTTTGTGTTTTTGTGTAATTCACTTTGAATTAGAATTCATAGGGTTCATGTATTAATTGAATGTTTTTATTTAAGAGTTTTTCACTGTTCTCAAACTAGGAGTACTTTTTGAATGATTTCTAACCCCGTAGAATTTCTTTGTTTGACCAAATTTGAAACCAATATGGACTTACACAATTATCCGAAGAGAATTCCAAGCCTGGAATATGTAAACTTGGTCGATGTTGAAGAAAACGTTAAGCAGAACTTAGTTGTTTTGGGGCATGTAACCAATTCATAATAGTGCCTGTTTAATTTATTTTTTTAATAACCAAATAAAATGAAACATTGGGAGGTTTAGATATTGGAACGTGTATTGACGTAGGGTAATTATTTGTGGAGTCTTTTTCGTAACAAGATTGGAATACTGTCAGCCACTTTTTCAATAAATTGCTCATTCGACGACTAAAATCATATCGGTTTGATTTGACATAGTGTCTCAATGAGTTCTGAGTCCGGTGCATGTGTTGAGATAAGAGCTAGCAAAGTAATTAACTTTTTTTTGTTCTAAAATAACACCCAATGATATTTCTGAAATCGTAAATACATTTTGTGGTCACTAGAATGGTGTTTCAAAAAACCTAACGAATTCATAATCGGGTCTCTATAATTGACCAAATGTCACATGTTTACACATTCAAATATTCTAACAATTACCCATGGGTAGCAGAAAATCACTATGCAATTCCGCTCCTCGTGAAGATTACAATGGTTGAAACCTCGGTTGGCTGAGGTGTAAAGACGGAGACGAAGAAACAATCGGCCAAGCAAAACAAGGCTTCATCGTTAGACACTTCAAGGTTTGTGTCACTCAGTGCCTTTGAGCGGTATCATTTTTCTTACAAAATCAGGCTATTAGATTCATATGCATTAGTATTGGATGATAGCACAAGGCTAAGGATTAATAGTGTAGGTATATTATTTGAATTCCAAAATTGTGTTGAGTTTCCAGCCCTTGCCGATACGGAGAACTTCGACGAAGTGTGTCAATTTTATGCCAATGTTTTTGAGAAAGATGGAGGGGTTTTCTTTACAATAGTTAATGGTTAACAGATTGGGGTTAATCCATGGAAGACCAACTATATATTGGGTTGCCACAAAAAGGTCTTGAGGAGTGTTATCCGTCAGTTAAAGATGGTCCCTTGAATATTTATCATCTTTAGAGCTGGTTGGTACATGTTAATCCTTCGATGTTAAATCCTATTGAGCTTAGACAATTGTACTTCAACAGGTCCCAAATCAAGCCTGACATAGTTGAGAGCTATAAATTGAAACATTTGACAGTAGAAAATCATATTATGTATGAGATGGTGGCAAGGGGTTGGTTATAGCCGAGAATCACATCTGCAAGACAATGGTCACTAGCATTATGATCTTCTATTTCGTACAGAAAGTAAAGATCAATATCGGCTACACCATTATGCAACACATGTTTTCATCAATCGTTCATTCAAACAATAAGGCTCTCAAGATCCTGTATGGTTTGGTTATCTCGAAACTCCTAAAGCAAGATAAAGACTTTGCCTTTTGTAGCATAAACATTCCTCGTAAAATGTATGGCAAAAAGTTCTTTGAGAACTGTTGCGGTGAATTCCTTCTGGACCTTCAGAACACCTGGGATCAGACTAATGTTCCATGCCTTCTCTATGATATCAGTAGGATAAGATCCCGGGAAGTCTTAGGGATCTTTCTCTGATGTTTAAATGAGTATATGAATGATGTATATGTAATTTCTTGAAATTATGTGTTGCGTGTTCTTCTGCATGGATCAACTATTTATTCTTGATATGTTCAGCAATATTTGCAGATCATGGACCATGTTAAATTCATCTAAGATTGGTCTAGATCAATTGCACCCCAATGGGGTAGCGATATTGATTAGTTTTGAACGAATATGCGACAAAGTCGGCGTTGCATTTAGCTTAGGTGTCTGAAACCAATCCCCATATGACCTTTAAACCCAAGATCTCAATTACTGATGTTTTGTAATATGTGCGAAGGTTGGTAGGCTGGTTATGTTTAAATTACTTTTAGGGAGTCCACTATGATTCCATCTCGAAACAATCATGTAAGTTTTGGTCGAGAGCTAATATGGTAAAGTAGGATGGGGTTTCATACTGAAATGCGTAATGCGTGTGCACGCAGTGGTGGTTGAAAGTCATGTAGACTGAGAAGGTATGATTTTTTTAAATAGATTTTAATAGGAAAATTGGTGATTAATATATTATCTTTCCTATTGTTGTTATGTTTTTATGGTCAAAGGATGATTTTCTTCCTAATCAAGGAGAGAGTGGTCATAGAAATCACCATGTGGGTAATTGATCTTGTGGTGGTGAAGTATCATGGCGGGAGTTGGAGTGGAAGAGGCTATGCAATCTATGCAAGAAAAAAATAAATACCTAATTTTAGATCTTTCGCAGGAGTTAGTGATAGTAGAAGAAGATAAGGTTGATGGGGACGAAAAATGTGGCTAATAGGTTGATTCTAGGGGGCAGGTTTCAGAGTGACCTTGCCTCGTATTTTGTATTCTGATGTTAAAGTGGGGACTCGTGAACTTTTATTTATTTGGGGGATAGAATGTTTAAGTTCTTTTTTAGCTGAAACATGTCATAATTTTTATTGTGCTAATATGGGTTCCTTTACTTATGATTTGGGCTAAGCTAAAACCTTTTATGGGCTTATGATAGTATATGACTTTCTCATGGTCCTACGAGGTATGGTCTTATTAACTAAATGAGTTATTTAGAATAAGCTAAGATATAATGAATAAATATTTGGATATGCTAAGCCTTACAACATTACCTTTTCATTTTTGGGAATTTAGATGGGACCTCATGGTCCTATGAGGTGTCATCAAACCTTTCTACTAGATAATTTTGGAGTTAAACATTCATATGGATTAGTGATGCAAGGGTAGTTAATTTTGAATCTCTTGCAACTGCTAGTGGGGTATGCTAAATTGAGGTGTGTGTGTGTTTCGTAAAGTTTTTCCTATTGTTGTGAATTATGTTTCAGTAAAGTATAGTGATAGCTTAACCTTTCATCTCTGAGATATAACCTTGTTTGGCTATTATTGTGTTGTGGTTAACACTAGGAATGGGTGTGGTGTTATGTGAAGCAATTGTGTTGGACATTAACCTCAAGTTCCTATATGGGAAGTGTAAGTTTTTCTTTCTGCTAGAAAACTTAATTATGAAGGAATAGATAATAATGTATGGGTCTAAGGGTTGCTAGCTTTTTCTTCAAGTTATCGATGCTCGTTGGTTTCTTACTTCAAGGATGTAATTTGTGAGTTTTGTGTGTGTGTGAAGCAGATTGGAATGATGCTTTTGTCGCTAGGATGGTGGTTTTTTAAGCTTAAGCAAAGCTGTTGTTTTCTTTTCTGATGATATATGTAATGTGTTTGTGCTTCGTGTGTGGAAAGTGAGGAGGAGTATTGCTTGTGTCGCGAGGCTAACAGTTTTCCAGGCATATGCGAAGCCGCGGTCTCCCCTCAAATTGTGTGTTGTGTAATGTGTAGGTACATTGTGTGTGAAAAGAAAGGAATACTACGTGTGTTGCGAGGCTAGTAGTTGACCCGGCGAATGCGAAGATCCAGTCTCGTATCTGTTTGTATGTTGTGTGTGTAATGTGTGTTGTGTGCATGATAAGTATGAAGGGGTACTGCTTGTATCGCGAAGTTGGTGATTGTCCAGACAAAGGAAAAATCATAGTCATCTTTCTGATTATGTGTATATAAACGCAGGCGGATTTGAACATTTGCCTGTGTCGCTGTGCTGGTAATTTTCCATGGTTAGGCGAAGTCATAGTGTTCTTTTTGTCATATTTGTGAGTTTAATTTGATATATTTGGACGAACCTAAAGAGTGTTTATATCGAGAGGCTGGTGATTTTCCAGACGAATGTGAAGTCAAAGTATCCTTTCTGATTACGTGTCTATGAACGGAGGTGGATTTGAACATTTTCCTGTGCCGCTATGCAAGTAATTTTCCATGGTTATTCGAAGTCATAATCTTCTGTCCGTTGTATTTGTGTGCTTAATTTGGTGCATTTGGATGAACCTGCATAGTGCTTTTCTCCAAGGTTCCTTAAATGTATTATTAATGTTTGTCAGTTAATCCTTACCTTTTCTGATTTCAAGGCTTAAGTACGGGGTTGGATAGACGTGAGTAGTTATAAAGTTGGGTAGGTATAGTGGTATTTCATTTTCCTATGCATGCATTAATTTATGAAGGGGAATTGTATCAGGTGGACTACTCAGTTGTAGTTTGTTTGTTCTTATACTGTTATGATTTATTCAATATATATATGTACTTATTATTGTTCTAACTTGGTTATGTTGTTACTAAATCTATTTTGGATGTGTGTAAGTTGTAAAGTTATCCCAATAGTTATGGCTTGGGATTCTGGTGGCTATGATGTCTTTCCTCAAAGTTCTTCTTGGTATGTATGTAATCTATCTAGGATGGCTTGTTTGAAGAAATTATCTATGTTTCCAGTGCCGTGGACTAGGGAAACATCCTTTGTGGGATTTCCTAAGGAGGCTCTAATGAGCTCGTAAGTGTTATGTTTAAACTCGTTACTTTCACTACTTCGAGGGTATGTGTCCAGATTATTTATTACTTTCAGGATCGGCAATTGGGATTAGAAAACTAGGGAAGGGGTATTGGCAGTATATTTCCCTTGCCCCACTCAACTTCAACGGGGGTGAAGGAATATCGAAGCGAGAAGAAGCCCAGGCTCGCTTTAGCTTTGGTCTAGGGGATAACTGAGCTACATGGAAGATGGAAACACTAGACAGGCTGGTGGTGTTCATTCGACCATGTGACGACAGGTAATAGTATGCAGTCTGAGTTAAGAGTTCCTACAAAATATACTCTCCCACTTTCATGTCGAGCGTCTCCGTGGGGGTGCTTTATATGTGACGCAGATGTCGCTTTCACCGTAGCCTCCCCTATAGTGCAAAATTTTCATCTGTAGGGATCTGTACCAAGTTGGGTTGGCTTGCGGTATTAGTTTCTACTTATTTAATATGTATATAGAAGTCTGTATGCTACTCTTAAATTTGTTAAATATTTAAACAAGATTAAACTACTTTAAAATGTATCAAGGGATAGATTCTAACCTTTTGTTTTTCGTACGATTTTGTAAGCTCTATGTTAGATATCAAAGGTAATTTTAACAAGGGTATTTCTATATGTTTTTATTCATGCATGTGACAATCTTATTTCCATATCTAGTTGCTCATTTTACTCATACGTCCTTAATTTATGGGTAAACATATTCTTCTTATGAATAAAAATGTAAATTGCATGGGGTGGTTGTTTCTTTATTACGTACTAGGTTGTAAACGTACCCTAGTTATGATGATGTAATGTAGCGATATATTTATGTTGTGAGACTAAACCAGGTTGCTTTGTTGATTGCATCGAATCTTGCCTGTTTGAGGTTTTCCGATTTGCCCTGGTTCGTTTTGTCGCTTTTGTATAATCTCCCCTGTTTGAGGATTTTCCGGTTTATCTTATGGATAGCTTTGTCAATGTCGTGTTTTCTAGTTTTCCAGCCTATAGCTTGTTTGTTTGGTCATTTCCGTCTAAACCCTTATGTTCGAGGCTTTCCGATTTGTTCTTGTCAAGATTTTCAAGCTTGTATTTTAGCTGCAGTCATCGACTATGTGTTTTATGGTGGCTAATCATCGTTTGCTAACTATGGGTGTTCATCATATTCCATCTTGCTGACACATTTATCTACTTCCAAGCTTATTGTGTCTCTTATTTTGGTGTGAACCTTGGCTTCCTCTAGATAATTTGAAGGTTTGAAAAGAAAAATCAATCCCCATAGACGGTGTCACTGATGCGGGGAATTCTTTCAGGACCTTCATAATATCTAGTATCAGCCTAATATTGCATGACATCTCTATGATACCTGCAGGATAAGATCCCGAGAAGTCCCCTAGATATTCCTCTGATGCTTAAATCCGTATATGAATGATTTACATGTAATTTTTGAAAAATATATGTTACCCGTTCTTCCGCATAGATCAACTCTTTATTCTTGATATGTTTCGCAATCCTTGTAGATTGTGGACCATGTTCTTAGATCATGGCTTTAGTGATTAGGTTATATATACTTACCTTCTCTTCTTATAGGTTCTCCTAGGATGGTTTTCTCAAGGTGAGGTGTCGCTATTAGCGAGTTTATCTCCTTTCCGCTGCGAACCATCCTTTACTTGGTTTGCAGGACTCGAGGTATTTTCTTAGGTTCGGAAGTCGCTTGTCTAAGGGAGTTGTATATCAAGAACAATAACTGTAAATTCGTAGATGGAAAATGAGTGCATAGGGGCATCAGAGAAGGAAGCAAGATAGAGCACATCGATGAAGGTTAAACATAATTATCTTATAATATTTCCTATTCTTTTATAGATCATATTCCTATGCTTATGTGAGGCAAAAAAATGTAGGTGAGGAGGACAAAAACGTGTTATTGTACATCATGTACAAAAAAATGAAGGCAAAGGTGAAGAAAATAATAACATTGAGGAAGAAGACTTATGAAACGAAGAAGACTTTGAGGGAAATTAGGCATGGGGAAATGGCCAGCCAAGAAGGACATTCTGAGACTTCCTATTCGATAACAATGTCTATATTTTCGTACCATTTTGCTACCATGTACCGAATATTTATTTCAAAACAATATATTCTGTTGTAAATAATCAATGACGAAACATGGCCTTTTGAGCATAGCTAATACGTTTCTCGTAAATGGGATTGGTTTCATTAACTCCTCATTCGTTGGAATACATGTTCACCCTAATTTCACATGATTTGAACCCATGCCATACATTTCAAAATTACTTTCGAGTTTGGAAGTTTTAATGGTTAAAACCCCGGCAACGACTAATAAGAGTTTCTGAAATCTATCTATAATTCGGAATAGAATCTGTGATGAATTGGTTTGTAAAGTTAAAATTATAAATAGAACCACTTAAGGTTCTAGAATTGTAAAACCGAATGACATTAATATTTCACTAAAATTTGTGATATGTACATCTAACTTCCGATTTCGCAACCAAAATCAGAATTTCTGCACACACTATGAATATCATCATTTTTTTGTCAAAACTTGATTACTTAAATTCAATATCATACAAACTAACTTATATTAACATAATTTTTTTTCCCAAAACACTCACGCTATAACACATTATTGACAAGTTCTTTGTACTAGTTTCGTGGACTCAAAACATCACAAGTGAGAGAATATGTATTTCGCAGGAGAAGCCGAAACTATCAGTTTGCTCCCATGCATTACCTTAACCGAGTCCAATAATTATTTGATTTATTACAGAAACACGGATGATGATGATTCATGAGCATTTCATGTCCAATCCATATCGCCCTAAAAATGTGTATCAGCTATTCTTGGCAATAATTCACTGTCCTCAGATTAAATCCTCCTGTTTTCATAAGCATAAAAATTCAAATGCAAACTCCTTATCTTCACCTTCCAAAAATAGTGTAAGTATCACCAATGCGTAAGAAGCTGCAAGATTCCCTAAACGTGCAACTTGTTTTAGAAAATTAACACTGTTTGTTGGATCTTAACCTCCAATATAATCCATCTGATAATGTATAAAGATAGAAGAACTCCCTATAATTTAAGGATAATGTATTTATGCTTTAAATAGGACACATGCAAACCCACCACTCTCTACCTGTACCAGGTTTCCTGATTTTCGCACCAGATGCATGCATCCACAAAGTTTGGAAATTCATTGTTCTCATCATGCCACTAAAAATTCGCAATATTTTCCAGCAAAACTTGTCTATATTGCACGTTCCCAATGGAAATATTGCTAAACCTACAATAGGTAAAATATACGAAATATGTGTGAGTGTGTGTGTGTGTGTAAGTGAACCACTACCGAACCTTTTTCCGACCAAGAATGGGAAACAAATTTTGGATTTAAACAAAGACTAAATTGTTTTTTGGTACCCAACATAGTTTCTATTACCATCTTTTGGTCCCCGAGAGCAAAACCACATTTTTTAGTATCCCACAAATTCAAAGTGAAATTTTCGGTCCCCAGAACCAGATTTCTGGTGGTTTTCATGTAGACTTTATTATTTTTTGGTCCTTAATATAGCATCTTATACCATATTTTGGTCCTCGAAAACCACCCGGAATCTGGTTTTGGTGACCGGAAATTAACTTTGAATTTGTGGGGTACTAAAAAAATGTGGTTTTGCTCTCGGAGACCAAAAGATGGTAAAAGATGTTATGTTGGGGATAAAAAATAGTCTTAAACAAACTAAAACATACCATAGTTTTGCACTCGTAGGTCCGTGAATGAACCTACCCCAACTTCTCCAAATATTGGAACAATGATTTTATCGAGTAGGGATTCGAATATTGTTTCTATACCTTATTTGCTAGGTGGAGATTTTTTGATACAGGTGACGGTGAATCAAGTGGGAACAGAGATGATTTGCATTGAGTTAGGTTTAAAATGGCTGTTGTAATTAGTAAATTTAATGAATGGTAATGATGGTTCAAAGTGTTGTTTCATATTCTAATAGGAAAATGAAACACAACCCTTGGAAATCATACGCATTGACTGCCCCACGAATCGTATAAATTTGCATAGAACCCATTTTTTCAAATTCCTACACAATTCTTTCAAGTTCTAGTCTCCCTAAATGAATCCAACTTTTGATTATAATTCATAATTATCGAATATGACGGCGGTTAATAGTAACCCCCGTGTTTCTTTACATTATTCAGAGGTTTACTATTAACCATTGTAAATAATATAGTATTAGACAATAGTTAAAGTTAAAACATCACGCATAGTATAAATTTACACATAACCCATTTTTTCAAATTTTGACACAATTATTTCAAGTTCCAATCTCACGAACCACATCCCACTTTTGATCGGAAATCATAATTATCTAATAGGATGGCGGTTAATAGTAACCCCCGTATTTCTTTACATTATACGGAGGTTTACTATTAACTGTTGTAAATAATTTATAAAACAATGATTAAAGTTAAAATGTCGTCTATTGGTATTCGTAGCCGCACAATGATTGGGCATCCTCTCGGTCTTATGTTCATATATCGGAACATAGAAAGGAAGGCGGTTCCATGCATGAAACTCAAAAATGCCACGTAACTACAACTTTAATGGTCAATCCTACACTATGTTTCCATCGGAAACTTTTATATTCTATGTGGTAGAATAGTTAAGGATATTTAATATTCTACGGTTTCCTAAGGATTTTTAGAAGCTTGAGAGAGGTGATAGAATAGTTAAGGATATTTAATATTCTACGGTTTCCTAAGGATTTTTAGAAGCCTTGTGTATTGTATATTTCCCCTTTGTATTCATCTACATATCAGTAAACATAGTAACCATCATTGGGGGTTTTACATTCTATGTATAGCATGCCAGCTCCAGCTCCTGCTCATTCACTCTCTGTCGCCAACGTTCCTGAAGCATGGTGTACCAGTACTTAGTGAGAGCTCGTACGGTCTTGATGCAGCGCGAATGGTAGTGAAAGTTAATGAAACGATGGATCGCCGTAAAGATTCGAGACGGTTTTAAACGTAACTTTTGCGTTCAGATTCAGAATAAAGCGAGGTCGGATGCGTTGGAACCGTCTCGATGAGTAGATTAAAAACCCAGCTAAAGCAAGGATTTGGGATCCGTTTCGCCGTTTGAGGTTGTTTGAGGCCTCAAAATGGCAATTTACTGTTTTTGAGTGTTTTTCAATTTTCTTGTTATTTCGGAAATAATTTCAAATTTCCTTTCTTTATTATTTCCGAATTTCTTTTCAATATTTAAAGACCTCTTGTATTGTTCGGATATTTTTTATCATTCATAATATTATTTTTGAGATTATTTTCTCTCTGATAAATTCCAAAATCAAAGGTTCGTGTTTGTGGATCTTTTTGATATTCTGACTACGTCAGGATGGAACAACCAACACAAAATTTTTCTAGAAATCAAATTGGAGATTTAAAAAAATTCTGGAAGAATTCAATGTAGAGAATGTGAAGGTTCTAGACACATCCAAGTTAAATGTGCGAACACTCGGAAAAAGCAAGGGAAATCATGTCACATCATAGAGTGAAGATGAAGATGAAGATGTAGAGAATAATGAGGATGAATTGACCAACAATTATGTAGCAATAGGAGCAATACTTCACAGTGGTTTGGATACTGCTGAATGTTCTAACATCAACCAGGTGGAAGAGATCACATGTTCTAACATCGATCAGGAAGGAGGATCCACGTGTCACGGTCTTTCTAGAAAAAGAAAAGGTAAACATCTAGATTGATTCACTTAATATTCCTAACTTACATGAAGGTCAAGAAGAATATTCCACAAATGATGATGAAAACGATGTTGTCAGTGTGAAGACGTGTACATTGCCTACGAGAAAATGTAAGACATGTGGGTAAAAGTTAAGGCAGTAAATAAAATCTTGAAAAAGGAGAAACATTTGCTGGAAGAGAAGATGGAGGAGATGAAATCCGTGATAGATTATCTAAGAAAGGAAAGTGAGATACTAAAGATAAAATTAGAGTTTAAAATGACAAGGGTTGAAACTGTAAAAGTTACAATAAAAAAACTGAATCATGGGAAAGATAAAATTGATGACATTCTCACCGTGGGTCAGAGTTCTGGAAATCGACAAGGACTAGGATATAAGAAGCCTTCAACCAACACTTGGATTTTCAAAGTTGAAGCTGAAAGCTTAAAGGAAAAAATTGTCAAAACTTCACAGAGGAAGGTGTTAATTTGCAGTTTTTTTTTATTTGAAGTCTCATCGTAGATGAGAAGGGGTTGTTTTAAACAATCCCCTAAACCTTCGCTACTCAAACCCAAAGTTTTTACAAAAGGTCAATGAGGTTGACCAGACAAATAACCAAAAGATATGAAGTATAGAAAAGAAATTATGGAGAGTTAATGGACCGTGTTCCCATTGCAGAGTCCTCCACCCCTGTGTGGAACTCTGAATGGCCAGACAATCCACGCCTCCATAATGTACCTATACTAAACTACTGTGAAAGTCGTTTCCGGATCTTCCTGAACTGAGGGAACAAATAGTCCTGTCTCAAGATGAACTGGTAATGTGGATGTTGTGATGAGACTTCAGAAGAGGTGTTGCACTGTTTATGCTTAGCTAATTTCGCCAGGAAATCCGCTGCTCGATTGGCCTCCCTATAAATGTGTTGGAATTGGAAAGTACCCTGTTGTTTGATGGCACTAATCTTCCGAAAGAGGGGGATCAGTCTCCATGGAGGTTTTGCAGCAGCTCTGAGGATATCCACTGCAAGCATGGAATCTGTTTCGATTGTGATTAAATTGTACCTTCCAGCCGCCCATCGCATACCTACATAAACCGCATACAGTTCAGCATGGAGAACTGATGAGAAAGAGTCATCAACATACTGAGAGATGGAATGAATCAAGTTAGTAGCTGATGACCTAATGACGCACCCTATACCAGAGTTGGGTTTATGAAAAGAAGCATCACAGTTTATTTTGATACCTGCAGTAGGGGGAAACCATCTAATAGCCTCTATTACCATTCGTGTTTTTTTTATCAAAGGAGGAATAACCCCCGCATTACAGAGTTCCAGATCATTTGGTTTAAATATGAGGTCATTATGAATACTGTATAGGGAGAAAGATAGAGAGCATACATTTTTCCAGATCATAGCAGCATGGAAATCGATATTATCATAGATTAACTTATTCCTTGCTGTCCATAACTGAGCATGGCGTACTCCAAACTTCTCACCACATTTAAAACACAAGTGATTTTTGTGCCTGAACTGAATTTCTTTTGGGGATATTTTCCTAAAATTTCCTGAATTATTCCTCTTATCAACCTCATTTTCTACTACTTCAGAATTCCTCAAGTTATGCTTTTCTCCCTAATATTTAAAATTCAAACCAGCTATATTAACTGAGCTTATACTTCTCTAGTTTTTACCCTTCCTAGCCAGCATACTAATATTTTGCTCTTGGAGTATAGCTAATTCTATAGATTCTTGTAATGTGTTTGGTTTAAGTAGTTTAACCATGGGCTTCAATTCATATTTTAGTCTGCTAATAAAACTAGATACGAAATACGATTCAGGAAGCAAGGGATTCTGACTGATAATTTAACTTTGGAGTTCTTCAAATTCCTCTTGATAATTTCTGACGTTGTCCTTCTGCATCAATTTGTTAAATTCCTCTATGAAAAACTGGTCTTACCATTTTAGGCGTTATCTAGTTAACCTGTGTTCCAACGTAATCTTAACCTAACCAAGTATGTAAAGTAAATAAACAAAAGACACACAACTTGGTTACGCAGTTCGGTGAAATCCACCTACGTCTGCAGGACTCTGATTTTCGGCATGTGTTCCAACATGGTAAGTTTGTTCTTCTTTATCATAAGTTCACAAATTGCCAATCAATTAATCCATTAACCACACGTGTCTTCTCCATCTCTCCATAATTAAATCTATCACACGTGACTTACAATCTTCCCCTTTGGCATTTTGTGGACCCACCAAATTTGGAATATAAAAACCAGAAGAAAAACTACCATTTCAAGAAACATAGTCATTCTGACTGTGTTGGAACATATGCAGTAACATATTCTGAATAATAACCTTCGAACAGAACTCCATAAATCCATAACAATCAGAATAAGGTTACACCACCAGAAATCCCATTACTTAGAATATTACAGAACAAAAATAAATCCAAAATATATGATTTTCTCCCCCTTTGGGGCCAATAAAAATATGCCAAAGTTTAAACCACAGAAAAACAGCAAAAATCTTCAACTTGGCTCCCCCTGAATAGATAAGTGGACTGTGTTGGAACAGTCAGAACCAAATCAGCCAGTGAAGAAAATCTGCTAGGCTTGCAGTTGAGCCTTCTCATCCTCCAATGCCTTCTTCTCTGCTTCCAAAGCTGCAATTTGAATGGCTATAGCACCTAATCGTGCATTCACTGTAACCAATCTAGACTTCCTTTCCGAGCTCCTGGAGCTAGAACCTGCAGCACTTGGTTTCCAAGGTAAATCATGGACTTGTCTAAGACCAAAAGTCCTTTTATTAACCTTCAATAGCTCAGGCTCTACAATCTCATCTGTAGGCCTAGCTGTAACCTTCTGAAGTCTGACAAGCTCCGAAATAAGACAAGGATGGATCAGGGATAACTTTGCCTTGGGTGTAATTGCCAGTTTAACAATAGCTTGGAAGATCAATAAACCAAGGTTGATCTGCTTCTGTGTTCCAACACAGTAAAGCAGTTTGGCCATTTCTCTGGTAAGCGCTGTGGTATTTGATGAAGGCAACCAGCAGTTCACAGCAACTTGGTAAAGACCAAAGAATCTCGATGTAAGGCATGAAGCCTGTGAATACCTAGTTGCAGGCCAAGACATTTTTACTCCACCTGAGATTTCCCTTAATATCTCATCATCCGACACCTTCAGCTCATCAAACACTCCCTTAAACTTAGGAGTCTTCAGCCCCAGCAAATTATTGATCTTCTCAGCAGATAATTCAATGATTTTTCCTCTCAAATAGACTCTGTTAAACCACATAGAGCTTTCATCAAGGACCTCAGCCTGTATATTTGAGTAGACTTCGCATACTACCTGTTTATTGTATTTCTCAAAAACAGTAGAAGCTCTTTTCATTCCAACTAAATTCAGAAATTGAGAGAATCCACTTGCCTTGTAAGAAGCCAAATCAACTAATCTTTCAGCTATAATCTTCCTCTGAATTAGCATGTCAAAAGACTCCTGACAATTCTAAAAATAGAATTGTTCTGAGAAAGATTCATCAACTGAAGGAGGAGGCATAACAGTTCTGGCCTTCTTTTTGGGGTGAGGGTTTTGATTTCTTTGCTAGTACAGAGCATTCTCACTCTTCCATCTTCCTCTTCCCTTTCATTGATTGGACAAACTCATCCAACACTTCATCGCTGGAGAAGGTAAGCTCAGCAGCCTCTACTATTTCCTCATATTCGGACTGTGTTCCAACATGCTCTGCATGTGTTGGAACATGGTCAACAACAACCTCTGTTTCAGCATGCTCTGTCCCTTGTGTTCCAACAGACTCTGCCTGTGTTAGAACATGACCCGAACCAGCCTCTGTTTTCTTCAAATCATGCTTCAGGGTATCTTCCCCTGTCTTCATTGCATCTTCTTCCATTGGAACCATAATGTCAGCATTCTCTCTTTCTTCATCACAAACCAATCCTTCTTCAACAACCTCCATGGTTTTGGGTTCTTGTTCTGGGTGTGTTAGAACATACCCAGAATCTTCATCTTCATCAATATCCATATCAACAGAAACTGTCTCTTTTGGAATTTTGCGGTATTAACCCTGGGTTTGCCTGATCCTGATGTTGAGTTGCCGGCCATGGTAGAGGTTTTTTGGTAAAGAGGTAAATCTCCGAAGGAATATGAAGAGTGTTGAGTTCCTGGAAGGATTTGAAGAATTTTTCACGAAAATGAGGGAATGTAGAGAGGTAGTTTGTGTTTAAACACAACACAATAACTCCTTTCTTTTTTCTCTTTAACCGTGCTTCACTTTTTACCTTTACAAGGTAAAGACTTTTCATCACATGTCAAATCATGTCCCCACTTAAACTCCAACTCTCTCTTCAACTACCATTTTTCATTTTTTTCTTCTTTTCTTATTTTTTTCGATTTTCTAATTTTCCGAAATAAAACAAAAACTGAACCAAAAATATACATAATGTACAAGGTGGATTTTAGGCATACCTTATATTCGACATACACCAAGGTGTTGCCTAAGGAGCTCAAAGGTTGAAGCATCCAGTGGTTTTGTGAATATATCAGCAAATTGTTCGTGTGTTGGAACATAGTCTACCACCACTTCTTTTCT